>JAYJMB010046807.1:0-30508 GCA_036873735.1 Pouteria campechiana
TACAAAGGAAATTATGTTAGTGAATGATAAAGTATAATTATGCACTTGAGAGATGAATGAACTCTTAAGTGAATTAGGTACTTGTATTGGATCATTGTAATGCATTAACTTGATATGGATTTGTCTTACACGAAAATGATATATATGATGCATATGTTCTATATAGGATGAATGAATCATGGATTGGAAAACTTAAGCTTGAATAGTTCAAGGTGATAAAAAGGTTTAATGAGGTAAGTAGGCCCCGTCTATTGAATGCATGGATGGGGATATGGAATATTCTGTTAGTTGTTTCGGGGCATGTATGTTTTGTTTAAGGGATAATGCTTATCCGGTATTTGGTTAAAGATTAATATTCAATTGATTTTGATGAAATTATGAATGATAGGGATAGTCGGTATCCCTTGGAATTGAAATACATGGTATTTCTTTTATGATAATATGTGAGGATGTGAGTTGATAATTAATGGGGATAGAGGATATCCCATAGCTTGCTTATTCTTGTGTATGGATGTCTTCTAAATGAATGGAGATAGAAAATATCCCAAAGTTATGCCGAATAGAATAGATGGAATGAGTATATCCCATGATGGTGGTGTTATAGGCTATATTGATTGAATGTAGTCATTAATGGAATGTGAAGTCATTCCATGATATGTAATTGCCAGAATGATGAAATACTATGCCTGAATGGAATAGTAAAATATATAAGATTTGTATGACATGACTGTATGGCAAAATTATGATGTAAGATGGGCCAAATGACCTAGAATTGATATAATGATATTGTGTTGTGCCTGAATGACACAATTGTAAAGTTTTGCCTGTATGGTATAGTTTTAATATGATGCGTGGTATTTGCATGGAATGATATGATGTGGATGACATTGTTTAAATACGATCCATGAATAACATAGTTATGAAATGTGAAGCTAGTATGGCCTAGAACTAATATGTCATGCCTCGATGACATGGGTGTTGCATTATACTCTCGAATAGCATGGGCCATAGGATTAGAAAATGAGACTTGAGTCTCATGGAAGCATTACATGATTACGCTTGTTTGAGTTATTGAATTACTAAGGCTAAATACCTCATGAGTATGTTGATGATATGATTACATGCTATAGTTAATTCATGTTCTTGGTTAGAACATGTGACTTAAGTTTAATCATTATTTTGTATTGTTTCTACCTACTTACTGAGTTTCCCAAACTCACACCTTCTTATTTAATTTCTAGCTGATAGGACAAGTAAAGAATTCCAACTGTGGGTTAGGATTAACGAGCGAGGGTAGAAGATATTTTAGTGGTATACTAGAATGTTGGGAATGGAATCCCATTATGTAATTATGTATGATTGTATTTTATTCCAAATGATGTAAATAAAATGTAATAGCATGTCATAATGATAGAATTTTGACTGTAGTTGTGTGATTGCCATCATGATTGGTTTAGATTTTGGGGAGACAAATGTGGGTATGGGTGTGATTTAGTTAGATAATATTGATGTTTGTAATTATTTAAAATTGTGAATTTAATGATTGTACAAGAGTATAATCTGATATTTCAATTTTTATATATTAAATGTATGTATTCCAGGTGTATACCCTAATAATTCAAAGTAGACTTTGCCAAAATTTTGGTAGAATTTATATGGAAATGGGGATTTGACAGGAAAATACTAGCATCCCGCATTGGCCCCAGTAATGTGAGGTGAACACGCATAGGGTTGGAGTGCAGGGCGTTACAAGTACTTGCTGTGAAGATCTTGGCACATGTAAAGTGTTTGCTCCTTCTTCTGTAGCTTCATCCTTCTTTGCAAGCTTCTTGATCATGACAAGAGTGATAGGTGGCTTTGGGTGTTGAATTTCTTTTGTGGGACTCATAGACACACTTGCTTGCAAGCATATGTAATATATCAAGGATGGTTGTCCAAAACCTCCTGTATGAGATAATCCCTAAACAATATGCATGATAAATCCATCAATTATTTTGCCCACATCAATAGAGAGACCTATTAAATAGTTGTAACACCTCTCCTTCTAAGGCATTAAGCTCCATATTTCCCTATTATTTTACTATAATTTCCCCACTTCTAGGGTGCTATTTTTTTTAAAAGAAATTTCTACCAAAAATCCAACAAAGTCTGCCCTTAAATATGAGAATCTAAACCTAGCATACATTAATCATATATAATGAAATCTTGATAATTACAAATTTCTAATACAAACCATAACACACACCCATACCCATAGTTGTCTACCCAAGACTAGAACCAATTATGATGGCAATTCGCCTCACTAGGATCATACAGATCCATTTATAATTACGACATCATACATAAGCTACTATGACATGCCAATACATCCCTTTTATCCATTCATTGAAATCTTAAATCCAATTATATGATATACATGAATCTTTATCAATTTACAACATACATGTATCTCAGAGGGATTCTAGTTCCAATGAAATAAACATATATATCCCAATACATTATAACAACATCTTCGGATATAAGTTATCTTCTAAGCTTTCTTACTAGCACAGACTTTAATGGCTCAACCTGCTAGCTAAAAAATTAAAAATAGGGGTAAGTCTAAATAGAATTAGTAAGTAGACTATGCAAGAAGCATAATCAACACCAAGTGATCCCGTAGACACCCTTAAGCACATTCCCCATAATTACAATCCCATCTAGGGATAGTCACATCACAACCAAGATATTACCATGAAACCATGCACTTATAAGTCATTGGGTACTGTCATTTACCAGATAGATATTCATACATAAGAATAATAATGCAATATAATTAACATGGAATATCCTCTATCCCTCCACATCCATGTCATCATACTAAGAAAATAACTTTGGGACATTTCATATCCCTCATTCATACATACAATTTACATAATCACACCATATCATTTAGACAAATTTTGGGGATACTCTTCTATCCCACCAAGCCACATCATATAGGAGACAGCGCAACCATATGAATTCACTTACCTTAGGATCTTCACCAATCCCAATTTACACACATGTTCACATTATCATATAGCAAATTTTGGGATTTTCAAGGCCCAAACATAACATGTAATCAGAAGTAACATCATGAAAGTAACAACATGAGAGATTTTTGCCCCCATCAAATCCACATGTATTAATAAGCCAAAAATGAGATAATTACCATTCCTTTATGTCATACATTCACATAAACACAAATCATATAGAAGCCATGGGATAATAACTATTTCCTTCCAATCAAGCAAGCACACTAATATATCTTACTTACCTCATGATGAGCCCACTTATAGTCCTCGTGTTTTGAATCTTGGCTTCCCAAATCCATGCTCAATTGGTCATACACAATTCACATATATCATTTACACATACATACATGACTAATTCCACTAAATACAATGAAATACAATATTTAGATATCATGATCCATTCATCAATAAGTCTACACATTTTTCAAGTGCATGATTGCACCTTAATATATTCTACATGGTTATCTCCCTATGTAATCATGTATTAATCATGCTTTAAATGTACTAAGTTATTATCTTATTCCTAGTCAATCATAGACCATAGTTGGAGTAATCAATCCCATATGGTTTCGCATTAATTCATTACATCAAACACTTTAAAAGTATTACTTATTTACAAGTTCCTCAATAACACAATTTAGGGGATTTCACTTCCAATTACATGTAATGAACCCATAGTATCATTAACATTGAATTTATCTTAAATATATATTAATCAAGCCTCTAATCCAATTAAACTAGGCATAATATCTTTTTATACAAAAACTCCCATATTTACTATTTAAAAGTTACTGTTCATAGCCATAAGCAATGATTAATCCCATCTTATCAAGTTCAAATCATGCCAAATATACTACAATCAACTAACTAATAATTTACCCCATCAATTTACATGAATTCAATAAAATTTCACCCTTAGGATTACTATTCTGAGTAGGGGTTGTAAACCACATTTTACAACCAAAATCATGCAAAAATTATCACAAAACATGTATTAACTAATTCCCCCCATGAATTTGCATCAAATTATCTTCCAAAATACCCAAAATTACTATTCATAAGTTGGGTTCGAGACCATAGCAAGAAGAAAATACAAAATCGATGGAGAAATTGAATTTTACCTTGGTTTCTAAGCATGGCAGTCATTTTCCACTCACTTTCAACCCCAAAACTTCACAAATCAGCCATGCCTCATGACCACTTGAATTCCCAGCTAAAAAGATATGCCCAAATAGCAAAATAATAGAGTTTCAATCCAATAAACTCATGGTTTTCCAAAGAAATACAAGGGTTTATTGGTTTAAGATGATGGGTTTTCATGGCTAGGGGCGTGGGTACCAAAGAAAGAAGGAAGGGGAAGAATAATGAGAAATTTGGGCCAAATATGGTATAAATTGAGCCAAATCACGGCCCATTGACCAACCCGCGACCTGCTACTGCCAAACATAGTTATACTAAATCGATCATATATATCTCATACAACATCCAAATGATGTAATTCTTAATATGTTGGAAAGATAACTTCAAGGAATACAACATTCATACTAACCACAATTTCCAAATCAACCCACTCTATATTAAAATTTTAAACAAAGTGATAATTTTTGGAATTTTTTACCCATGTGGAGCAATTTTAGTGCATTGACCATAATTTTCTCGTACAACATAAAAATCATGTGATTCATAATTCATTAGAAATATAATTTCAATATCTACAACTTTTATGTTGAACATATTTTCTAAATCATCCATCATTTAGGTCAAGAATTGGGCACAAGTGACCCCTTTTTCAAATTTAGCATTTTCTTAACATACTCTTGTGCTCCTTTGGTTTTTCTCCATTTCTCTTTTGTTTTTCTCATGCATTTTCCCATGAATTTGAACCATACTTTTTTCATATATTATAACACAAAAATGCACATAAGTTTCCTCAAATAATCATAATTTAAATCATGCAATAATAACATATATAATTAGCATAATTCCATTGAATTCCCATGAAATTCATACACATTGGAAACATTCCATTTTATTCCTTTTTCCTCACAATTTCCAATAATAATGTCATATAATTTAGGACATTAAAACACACTAAATTGCTCACATAATTAAAAATAACATCATGAAATAAATTTGGACATATGTGAATTAATTTAATGGAATTTTTTACATTCTGTCCTGCACCATTTCAAATTTCTTGATTAAATATATCACAAATTATGATTAAAATTTTCTCAACAATTATACATTATAACATATAATCATTGCACCCAATCAGCATGACTTTACTAAATTTCCATACATATCATATATAATAAAAATAATTTCATTTTCAAATAAATTCCACCACAATCAATTAAAATAAAGTCCAAATGCATAAAGAACATATCAATTAAATCATTCTCAAATATACATATTGATATCATCACACCTATGCACCACTTCATCCAAATTTCAATAATTCTAACTCATGAAAAATTTAATATCCACTTTACTGCCTACATAACTCATAAAATCACAACTTTTTAATAGAAATCCATAATTTGACACAATAATTCATAGTTTAACATTGAAATCCTTCAATTAACACCCCTGGGTGTTACAATAGCATAATTGAGCACTTCTCTCTCCTTCGTGACTTTAGTGAAATGATTCATAGGGAGCATCTTGTTAGTTCCTAAGGTATTGCTTAATCCAAGAGGGGAAGGGTGAATTGGGTTTACAAAATTTTAATGCTTAAACTCTGGTTAATTAAATTTCCTCTTTTCAAGTAATTTGCTATAAAGTAAATAATAGAAAATGGAATGCAAGCAAATAAATTAATTACAAGTAGGAGACACAATATATAGTGGTTTGGGACAACCTCACTACTCCACTCTTCTAAACACACACCCCTTGTGTCTTGGGTCCACTATCTTTATAATGGAATCCAAATTAGTGCCTCTTGCACTCTTCTAGATTCCATCTTTAGGGGGCGTAAACTAGTGCCACTTGGACTCTTCTAGATTCTAGCTCTAGGGAGCATGATATAAACCAACAAGTTGATTGTGAGACACTCTCAAACAATCACACTTGTTCCTCTTAAGATTTATCTCCAACAAAAACTCAAGGAATACATAAATGAAATTAAAACATAGAAAAGAAATTACACTTTTTGTAGTGTTTCTTTGTAAGTGTTGACCCTAGGTGTTTGGTTTTGATGATTAACAAAACTTGTTATGACTTAAATTAAGCAAATGACATATTGTTGAGATTTCTGAACTCAGAAGAAGCTTCAAAGGTGATGCAGATAAGTTTGAAAGATCTGAAAGCCAAGTCTAAAGAGGCAAAAGCTAAGTCTAAAAGCTTTAGAGCAACTTTAGAAGATGCTTTAGATGGTGGATATGAGCTTCAGAGGTGAACTTCAAGTTAGAGGATCTCATAAATGAATTTCAAAACATATTGAATTGTCAAAAGATCTGAAAGCTATGTCTAAAAGCTTCAAAGTATGTTCAAAAGGAGAATTCCATGCTTTAGAGGTCAAAAAGAACAATCGAAACTTAGTTCAAAAGCAAGAAAGTCCTTCAGAGGTTACTTTAGATGATAGACCCAAGCTTAAGAGGATTTTAGATGCACTTAAACACTTCTCAAGTTAAGTGAAACAAGTTCAAAATATGTTAAAGGTCAGAAGGTCTGAAAGCTATGTTTGAAAGCGTCAGAACATGTTTAGAGGAAGCATTCATGCTTTAAAAGTTAGAAGGAACAATTGGAGTTTATTCAAAAGCAAGGAAACCTCTTTCGAGTATGCTTTAGATAATCTGAAATGCATTGCTAAAATGAAGTTCAAAGCATACTAAGCTCAAAAGGTCTAAAAGAGAGCTTCAGAAGCTCTGAAATTAAATGCGACATCTATAGTTAGGCACCTAACCTTCACAATTTTTGAAGTTTAACTTCAGAGATTTTAAAGCATGATTATAAGGCAAATTATGTTGAGTGAAGAAAACATAATCTAAAGGGACAAAAAATTGCTAGAAATAATAATTACAACTAAATACTCTTTCAAGTATATAAATAGAAGTTCCAATGAAGAAAACAATTCTTGAGTGGATTAAACATGAATCAATCTTAAGAATTCAAGACTCCAGAAAGTGCATTCTCTGCAACGTGCTATCAAGTTTAGAATGTTCAAAGCTGCATCTTTTTCATTTTAAAGGAGAATGAAGGCACAATGAGATTTAATTTTTTTCTCTTTATTTGAGTTTAAATCTATGTACACTTAGGCTTGATTAGAAGCAGACTCTTGTGTTGAACCAAACATCTTTACTCGACTTGATTTTAATGATAAACCTATTTAACCAGTCAAGTTTTGATGATGAACAAAAGCACATGAGTGAAAGCTTAAGTTATTGATCATTATTTCCCAAGTGTGTAGTAATGAACAATTGATGGTTCAAATTATAATTCCTCTTAAGTGTACGGATGTATAGCAATATAGTCTGCAATGTAGGGGTCGATCCCATAAAGAATTGCAAACCAACTTAATTAATCTTAGTTACTAAGTATATAACTAAATAGACTTGTAATAAGGTTTGGTATAATTTCAAAAACTTAAAAGAATAAAATTAAATAAATAACTAAAGATAATGTAGACAGCTTAACAAGAAGAAGAAGTCTAGGGATCCAATTTTACCATAAGATGATAACTTTTTGCCAATGAAATGTTGGATTTAATGCCTCACTTGGGTTCATTTTTTCAAAAGTAAGATTATTACTATTAGGTGTGCAGGTTTAAATCAAGTGCTTTTACTCGTTCCAATTACCTATGGTGTGTAGCATAATTGAGGCGAAAACTCATTAAGTTCAAAAATATAAGAAACAAAATAGAATGGTTTAGCATATGGTGTATACCTTAACCATGCTTTGATAAATAATCTAACTCATAATATCGATGATCAAGCAATAAAATAAATTAAATCATTGCAAACAACATCATGAATGAAACATGATCATCTAGCATTAATAATATCCAATAATCCATAACAAAGAGTATCGAAAAGGGCTACATCTTCACCCTAGAAAAAAGGATTTAGTTCATATGAGAAAATAAAACAATTCCTTGAGACATGATGATAATAATGAAAAACTTCTTCTCTCTTTTCTCTTTCTTACTTATAATCCCTTCTTCTTCTCCATGAGAAATCTCCCAGAAAAATGGCTCTAAACTCCAAAGAAAAACTCTCCAAACGAAAGTGAGAACCCCTAAAAAATATTAAGTTTTACTTAAATACCCAACAAATATGCAACTACAGAAAAAATCTGCAAAATATGTCTGCCGCTAGTCCCGGCTGGCTGTCTTGGTCTATGTTACTTCTTTGCTCCATCTTTGTAGATGTTTTCTTTTCCAAACCTGAGCTTCTTCTTTTTCGTTCTTTTTCTTTTCTTTTTTCATCTTCAAGGCACATCTAAAATCCAACAAATGATTATTAAATCCATCTAAAGAGACAAGAATTTGCAAATAAATATGGCAAAACATGTGTAATATGAGTGTATGAAATTCACTTATCAAATACCCTCAAACTTACTTATTTGCTCATCCTCGAGCAAACTAGAAATTTGAACTCATTAATCAATTAGGATAATTTCTCTCAATCAATCAGCAACATGTTAGATAAATTATACATGTACATATAATTCAGAAATCATTTAAGATACTTACCAAGTGATCTCATGAAACTCATGCTTTATCAATCCTTTCATGAAGTGAAAATGTGTGTGTGTGTAATGTCAATTTTAAGCTACATGCATCCTTTTCATTAAATCATGTGCAAACCAGTGATTCTAATGATTCATAAAGTAATACATAAGCTTGTTTTTTATGATCCCTCTCCACTAATGTAGATGACTCTATTCACTTAGATCTATAGGTCCGTGTTAAGCTTGTAACAGGGCCTTGGGTTTGGCTAACAAAGAAAATAAATAAGGATTAATAAATAAGGATTCACAAAGTAAGAGATCATAATGGAATTGCATATGAATGTTAACTCTCCTAATTTTTTTCATTTGGGGGCTCTTTTTTCTATTTTATTATTATTATTATGGGCTTTATTACTATCACACCCACAAACTTATTTTCTATCAAGTTCACTGGGATTTGATCACCCTTATTATGGTCTATATTAATACCACACCCCCAAACTTATTTTATATTGAGTTCATGGAGATGTGGTTCCCTCATGTAAAAGATGATTCCTTACTAATTATTTTCTTTTTATCCTTTTTCTTCTTCCTTTCGCATTCTTCTTTTCAATTCCCCCCAAACTTAATTTCTTTTTCTTCACTCATAAATCTCTAACAACCATATGTATAAAATATGTCTCTTATAGGTCAAGCATGGTTTTTTTTAAGGCTAAAATAGGTTTGATGATGAGGCTAAAGAAAGAAAAGTTGAATGGTAGTTTGTCACACACTTTGCATATTTCATTCTCTCATAAGGTTCAATGAGGATACTAATGATAGGAATATACTAGGTTAGCTTGATAGGCTCAAACTGATTGAAAAAAATGCCTAAATCACTTTAAGTAAGCATGTAATCTAGGATTTCGCCTTGAGGAACAATCAAACAAGTTCTAGAATGCTCATGTCAACCAAAATATGCCACTGAATTTATAAAATCATTAACTAATCGACATACACTTTGCATGATCATAACATAATGTGCTCAATGAAATTTTCATCAATCATAAAAAAGGACTTATTACAAGAATCAATGAATCGCAAGGTAGCATCTATCCTTCCTTCTAAATCATGTAGAATGGTAATAAAAAAACTTAGTATAAGTTATTGATCATCAAGAGAGAATTCACCCTATTCAATTTCAGCATGTTAGGATAGTTGTTCTTGGATTTCCCTTAGCTAAGTTATCAAAAGTAAAACTCACCAAAATTAAACCTAAATTTGAAAAAATTTGCCCAAAAACTAAATACACTTAATTGCAATGCAAAACACCTCCCAACTTAAACTTTACTTTGTCCTCAATGTGAAATAATGAAGGAAGTTTAACATCAAAGTCTTCCCTAAATGAAGTGCATTCACATCCTCTTCTTCTAAAGCTAGCATGACATCATTTTAACACTTGGAAGAGCATATGAAATCCTCTAAAATCAGATTTCCTCCTTTTGTAAAACATATAGTAATTATAAATTTTAAAAAAAATCTATCTTAGAAGTAAAGAAACAAACAAACAACTAAGCTAAATGTAAAGAAAATAAATAAAGTTCCAAAAGCTTAGGTTGCTTCCCAAGAAGCACTTGGTTTATAGTCTCAGCCCGACTATGGCCTTCCATCATTGAATTGAAATTTTTCCTTTTTATGATCTAGCTCCTTGAAACTTTATAGTGGTGTGATGAGTGAATTTCATTCACTTATATTTTGTATTTTCAAGCTAAATTCCATGCAATCTTTGATTACTTTTATGTCAATTTTCATATATTTTTGTTTGGTCTTTTGGTTAGTGGAAGAGTAGAGAAAAGGAGACAAAGTAAGCCAATATCAGGCAGCAAAGCAGTGAAGGAAGGAAAACATAGCAGCAAGGGAGCAGAGTTAAGGATGCGAAGGAGCAGAATGATTAGTATGGTGGTGCTGCCGGAGCTAGTGGCTGATCAAACTGCATATTTAATATTTTGTTAATATTTTTTTATTATGCGGAATGCTATGTTTTTAAGCTTGTTTATAGTAGTTTTTCAAGTGCTTTTTCAGAGAAAGTCTAGGGTTTTATTTAAGGCTACTCTAAGGAGATTTTGTGGAGAAAAGAAAGGAGGGGATTCTTTTGGAGAACTTCTAACAGGAGTTCTAGGGTTTTCTGAGCAACTACTCTTAGGGATTTTTGAGGAACAAAGAAAGGAGGATTTAAAGAGAGCGAAGGCGATTCAACAAGGCTGTTTGTAGTATAATGATCATCATAAAGGGTGTATCTTTTATTTTCTTCATAAAATAATTCCTTCTTTCTAGGGTGAAGATGTAGCCCTTTTTGATGAACTTTGTTATTTGGATTATTAATTATTTAATGCAAGTCTATGTTTTTATTCCTGGGTTTTATTTCAAACTTTTGATTTGTGTAATTGCTTGATCACCAATTTCATTAATTTTATTGATTGTTTATGCATGGTTAAGGTGCACACCTAACACCTAACACACAAACATTCTACTTGGTTTATAGTTTTTGACCATAATAGGTTTTCACCTTAATTATGCTACACACCATAGGTAATTGGAATGAGTGAAAGTGCTTAATTTAAACATGCACAACAAATAGTAATAATCATATCATAAAAATAATGAAGCCAAAGCAAGCATTGAATCCAATATCCAAATAACAAGAAAAGTCATTGAGTAGTGAACTCTAAATCCTATACTTTTGCCACTTGCAATCTATCTTGTATCATTCTATAGCCCTAGATTTCTTATTATCTTTTAGTTTATTATACTTATTAGTTCAAACCAACAATCCATCTTTTCAAATTTAGTTTTAGGTTGTAACTTAATTTAATTAAATCAAAGTTACTATTCTCTATGGGATCAACCCTTGCTCATGCACACTGTGCTGCTATACACTCGTGCACTTACAAGGTATTATAAGTTGAATCATCAAGGTTTTGGTGTCATTGTCGGGAAACGATTTTCAATTGATCTAATTAGATTTAGTTATAGTTTTTTTCTTTTTTGTAGGTTTATTGTATATAGGATTGTTAATTATTTATTTCTTTCTTTTTACTGAGTTGTGATTGTAAGGAAGAAGAATAGATGAGAGAATACTTGGAGAACCGAGTCACTCAATAAGCATAGTAGTTGATGAAAGAGTTTGCATGCCCTATCATTGGATTATCACCTTCATGCATTATTTTGAATGACAATGCCAGGAACTATGAATTAAAGCACATACACTTTGACATGCTTCCTTCTTTTTATGGTTTTGCTGCAGAACATCCTTTAGCGTACATGATTGATTTTTATGCAACTATCTAAACTTTTTCTTTGCAGGGTTTAATTGAGGATCAACTATGCATGAGATGCTTTCCTCACACCTTGAAGGATGCAGCAAAAACCCGGTTTATGACATTGGCTCCTGTTTTACTTACTACTTGGAATGCAATTTATAATAAGTTACATTGGTAAATTCTATTCTTCATCTATTGATTCAATGCACTCACCATTGTATTCCTTTAGATTTGCTAACTCAATTTTTCTATGATGGACGGACACAACCATGACAAGCCATGGTTAACAATGCTATAGGTAGAGTCATGGGAGAAAAGACCCTGGAGGAGGTATATAAACTATATGAGATGCTTGGAGCAAACTCCCAATAAAAAAGTGTGAGAGGTAGGTCTAGAAGAATGCCTGAAGAAACTCTAACACTAAGCTTTCTATGTAGGTTTCAGAGCTTGCCAAGTAGATGAAGATGATTTGCTCCATGTTGATGAACCAAAAACAACCTATTACTGCTAAGGTATGTTCTATTTGTGATATTTCTGATCATTCATACAATGTTTGTCCTTCTAGGTAGGGTTTTTCTGATTTTCTGGAACAAGCCAATGCGATGAACTTCTATAACCATCAACCTTATGATGATCCATATCTTGGTTGGAGGAGTCATCTCAATTTTTTATGGAAGAATCAAATCAAGCTGGAACTTATTTTCAACTAAAGAAGCCTAATCTTGAGGAAACAATGGAGAGTTATGTCCAAGCAATTGTGAATCAAGATTCCAGAGCATGGAGGCATCCATGAAGATGGTTGAGACACAGTTGAGTCAAATTTTAGATGCTATGCAGAATCACCCACTTAGAAAGCCATCAAGTCAGCCTAAGCAAGCTAGTGTGATTACAATATTAAGTGGTGGTAAGGTAATAGATGATAAAGTTGGTGAAGTGATTAACAATTTCAATGTTTTTGCAAATGACGTTGAAGAAGTGAATGCAATGGGAGTTGTGTTTCCAATTCTTAACCCTCCAGTCAATTATAAGCCACCAGCACCTTATGATCCACCTATCCCTTTTCCTGGGCATTTGAGACAAACAAAGTTGTTGAAAAACCTCACAATGGCTATGAGCAAATTATGGCTGTAGATGTTCTCCCACAAGAAAATGTTGGTGAGATGATTGAAAATCTTAATGAAGGATCAGCAAAGGGGCAGACCAAAGGAAAATCTGAATTGAAGCAATTGCCTCATTCCTTAAGGTATGCATTATTGGCAATGAGTTATGCTTTCTAATAATGATTTTCTCTTCTTTTACAGGTATGGGGCAAGACACACTCATGTCATTACAAGTCCCTCCTATGAAGATTGATGATGTCTTCAAGGGAATGGACCAGTCCAATGAGAAGAACAACTATTTCAAAATATACGGAGCAGATGGAGTGAAGGGGGAGTTTTCAAGAGAACCCATAAACGCAATTGAAGGAGATAATTCAGAAGATGTTGCTTTCTTCAATGATTATTTTGGGAGAACTGCAATTCGACAAACTTCTTTCTGTGATGAAAGAGCCAGAACATAGAAAGGCTAAAATTCAATTCAAAGATGGAATGCCATAGTTAGGCAAAGACTTTAAATCAAGCGCTTTGTGGGAGGCAACCTAAGCTTTTTATGATTTTTTTTCTTTTTATATCATTTATCTTAGTGTTACTTATTTTCATTACTGTTATGATAGATTATTTTTAATTTTTGGTTACTATGTGTTACAAAAGGAGGAGTTCTAATTTTAGAGGATTGTAGATGCTCTTCTAAGTGTTAAAATGACACCAAGCTAGCTCCAAAAAAGAGGATGTGAATGCACTTCATTCAAGAAAGCCCTTAATCTTAAACTTCTTTCATTATTTCACATTGAGGATAATGTGAAGTTTAAGTTGGGGGGTGTTTTGCATTGCATTCAAGCACATTCAGTTTTGAGCAATTATTTTCAAATTTAGGTACAATTTTGATGAGCTACACATTTTGAAAACTTAGCTAAGAAAATCCAAGAGCAATTGTGTGTAACATGTTGAAATTGAATAGGATGTCTCTCTTTCTTGATAATCATTAATTATGCTAAGTTTTTTTTATTACCATTATACATGATGTAGAAGGAAAGAGAGGCACCACCTTGTAATTCATTGATTATGCGAATTAGTTGACAATATTGTGAATTCATTGACTTATTTTGATTGCAACAAGCATGATAGAATCCTTCATGGTGAAGTCCTATACAACATATTTACTTAGAAGTGATATAGGCATTCTTTGATCAGTTGAAGCCTTTCAAGCTAACCTAGTACATTCATGTCACTAGAGTCCCTATTAAGCTTGATGAAAGAATAGCATGCGCAAAGAATGTGAAAAACCACCATTCAAATTTTCTTTTTTAGCCTCATTATCCAAACCCATTCCACCTGAAAAACCATATTTACCTATTAAGAGATATATTTTATGTTTATGGTTGTTGATAGGTATGAATGAAGCAAAAATAGATAAGTTTCAGAGTGTGAAAAATTGAGTATGCCATGATAGAGAAAGAAAACAAGGGACAAGAGAAAAAAAACAAGTGAAGTAAAGAAATATGTTTTGAATGGGGGGATCACATCCCATGAATTAAAAAGAAAATAAGTTTGGGAGAGTGATAGTAATACAACCCCTGAATTAAGGAATGATAGAGAGAACCCCAACAAAAGTTAGGAGAGCGAAGAATCTTATGCAAGTTTATTATGTCTCTTACTTTGTTGATCTTTGCTTCCTTTCTTTGTTAGCTAAACCAAAGGCCCATTACAAGCTTTGCTAAGACCTATTGATCTAAGTGAATAAGAGTTATCTACATTAGTGGAGAGGGATTATAAAAACAAAGCTGATATTCTGTAGTACTTCAAAACAAAGCTGATATTATGTAACACCTAGGGTGTTGAAAATGAGGGTAAATTTTTTTTTATATGATGATTAGAGGTGAAAAAGATAAAAATGTAAATGATGTCACTTATGTCCAAATTTTGACATAGAATTTGGATAATTTAGATAAAAAAATTTAGCACAAAAGTTGTACATCTTAAGATTATCTTTCCAATGAATCAAGAATAACTTAATTCCAAGTTCATATGAGAAATTTATATCCAAAATATTGTAATGGTCTCCAAATACAATATGTATCACTTTGAAGATCCGTGACTCCAAATTGATGCTGATTTAGAAAAGTTATCAAGATGAAAGTTGCACCCCTTAAAATTATTTATCCTATGGAATAATAATCACTTAATTTGGAGTTTATATGAGAAATTTATAGCCAATGCACTACAACTACTCCAAAAGAGGGAAAATTGGGCCTCTAGCAAGGTGCATTCCACGACACTAGACTGGATGCCATGTCATCATTTCACCAAGGCAGTTTTTGTAGTTTCAAATGATTTGATGTTGCGACACTAGCAGTTGATGTCGTGACATTTATTCTAGTGGTGCGTTGGAGCACCAAAATGACGATCTATTTAAGGGCTTAGTCCCTTCTTTTCATTTCATTCAAGCTCTCTTTCTCTCCCTCTCGTCCCAACTCATTCCACAGCCCTGCCCCATGTTTTTGCCTTTTCTAACCAGAAATTATGTGATTTTAGGCATGGAAAGCATCACCTATGTCTCTAGACATAAACCCTAGCTGTTTGGGCATGGATCAAGGAAGAAAAGGGTTGCTTTGGTGCTATTATGGAGGAGGCTTGGAGATGAGATAACTTTTCATTTTAAAGTGAAAGCCACATTTGAAATCAAAGGTAAACTTCTTTTGCCCCATTAAATTCATAATTTTTGGCTGCTAGGGTTTCATGTTGTTCGTGAACAATAATTTTTGGGTGAATTTGATTTGGATTGATTTTGGAATCATAGGAAAAATGACTAATTCATGGATTATAGTATGTTAAGACTTCATTGAGGGTAAAAAAAAGGAGTTTTGAGCCATGATCTAAGTAGAGGCGAAAAGGGGATTTTGCATATGACGTAATTAAACCACAAATTGACTAAGTTAAGTAGGTTAATTGGGTTATCTTATGAGAATATAACTATTAAATTGTTTAGAATGATGGACATGTGATATTGGAAGTGAAATTACCTTTTTACACCTTATGGAAATGTGATAATTGATATGATTCATAGGGAATGTTTGATGAAATACCCAAATGAGAATAAATATAATTTATAAGTTGTTTTGATATTAAACATGTTAAATATATATTGTGTCATGTTGAGATGTAAGTGATTTACTACACTTGAGATTAACATTTTAACTTATATATATAAGATGTTTGAGAAAATACCTCATTGGAAAATAAGGTGTGGTTGATTGATTCCATATTCCATTGCAACCATATAGTGGTTATGAAATATTGAAAGTGCATGAAACCTCTAATGTGTTAATGAATGATATAATGACTAGTAAAAAGGGATCAAAGCTGGGTAAGAATATACAAACATATGAAAGAGGACATTTCATTGAAAGTGCATTTAAAATTTATCGCATGAATGGACAAGGCAAGTATTTAGAAATTGTATCTAATGGACTTGAAATGCCTTGACTGAAACTATCTTTGAGTGAGAAATATATGTAATTTGAAGTTGTAATGCATGTTAGATATGTAGGATCCACTTGGGAGCTAAATGGTGGAATGGAGGACTAAGTTAAAGATTTATGAAAAGATACTTCATACAAAATAAGTAGGCCCCATTTTTTTGGATTCACGTATGAATAGATGGGTATAACAAGTATCCCATGTGTTGCACAAGCATGTATGAATTGAATGGGGATAGTGGATATCCCATTTGTTGTATATCAGTAAGTTGATTATGAAATGGATTATAGGCGACTTGTGTGTTTACATGTATGAAATTATTATATGATATAAATGGATGTATAATGGACTGAATTGTGAATATTTCCTAATAGGTGTATGAATGGGAATCGTGAATTTTCCAAGAATAGGTTGTTTATTATATTAAATAATTGTACAGATTGATGAAATAGAAGAGTGATGTTGGTTATATTATATTGTGGTCTAAATGATGAATTGTATGTATTATGATGACATGGATAGTGGGATATTGTCCTATGAATTTGATAAATTTTGGAGTGATGCATGTTATGGATTCAAACATGTTCTTGTGTGAGATTATTGTTTATTATTTTGCCTAATTACTGAGGTTGCCTAGACTCATGCCTTCCTATTTAAATTTTTAGCTAAAAGGTCTGGTAAAAAATCCCAATTATGAATTAGGACTGGCAAGTAAGAGTAAAAGACAATTTTTTGGTATGATAGCATGTTGGGATTGGAATCCTATGGTATTCTTGTATAAAAATGATTTGATCATGTATTTGTATATTTGAATTTAAGATTTAAATTAATGTAGAAAAGAGATGTATTGGCATGTTATAGTAGTTTAGATATGATGTTGTAATCATACATGAATCTGTATGATCCTAATGAGGTCAATTGTCATCATGATCAATTTTGGTCTTGGGCAGCAAATGTTGGTATGGGTGTGTATTATGGTTTGTATTAGAAATTTGTAATTATCAATATTTCATTATATATGATTGACATATGGTAGATACAGATCCGTATAATTCAAGGTAGACTCTGCCAGATTTTTTGGAGAAAGTTTTCTTAGAAATGGGAAAATTATAAGGGAATAGTGAAATGCACAATGTCTGGAGTGGGGTGTTGCATATTACCTTTTATTTCTCACTCATATGTTTACTCACCACTAAAAATAAATTATTACTATTCATTCATCATTAAAATGAATCTATTTATGGACTTTAGACTCAACATTCTCCCCATTTTCAATGATGACAAAATATTTAGTGTTCCTTTCTCTCCTTTTAAATTGAAGTGAATATTAAAGCACTATATCAAAGTGGTTTACTATGATTTGCATTATATCAGTGCAATAAGATTTAAAAAATTGTTTATATTTTAAGGCCACCCTTAGTATATGCATTTATCCTTATTTTATCTTTTTGGGAGAGTTTGGTTATAACACCTAGGGTGTTAAGTTTTGAGTAAGGATATGTTGGAAGACGTTGTAGTTGTCTTTAGTATTTATATAAATGGAGACAAATTAAAGTGTCGAAAAATTGCTCCATTATGTAGAAGAATGCATTGCCAAATTGTGAATAAAGTTGTTATATAATGAAAGTGATTAAGATTTAGATATAATCTAGATATATTGAGGGCAATTGATGTGTATTCTAAAGATGTATATAAAAGGGACTAAACATGTACTTAACATTAGAATTATGAGGCAAATGGTATGGTGAAAAAGTTTAATGGAAAAAGGATGAAAAAAAAGTGCTAAAGAGGTGTGTTATGTGTATAAAGTGAATTATATGATATTATTTATAACTAGTTGAGAGAAATTTTGGAAATTTTAATGTGTTTATAAAAGGGAGGATTATTGTCCATATTGGGCATGATGATGTGAAAAATCATGGCATAACTACATAGGAAAAATATGAATGAAAAAGGAGAGAAAAATCAACAAAACAGGGGTAACAGGATTTGGCATTGTGGCCCCCAATCTAGAACTGTGGTGCCACTTCAGAAAATGGCTAATGAGTGGCATCCAGTGCTTTGGGTGTTGCGGTGCCAGTCGACATTATAAGTTGGTGACCCATCTTTTTTAGGCTAGTCTATTTTGTTCTTTCACCCCTATTACATTTCAAAATCCTAAGTCTTTAGGCCAAGTTTAGCTTGATTTTTCTAGGAAAAATTTTAGTTTAAATGTTTAATCCATCATCTATGCTCCCAAAACTCAAATTTCAACTTGTTTGAGTGATGAATGAATAGGAAGATCCCATTTTGTTGCAAACCATGGAGGACCTTTGAAGAAGGTAGTCGTATCCTTGCACTTGAGAGGAAACCACATGTGAATGGCATGGTAAGCCCTTTTTCCCATTTAATTCAATGATTTGGATTATTAAAGTTTCATGAATAGTGGCATTTGGGGGGAAATGATGGTATTTTGCTATAAGAATCATGGGAGAAATGGTTAATTAGTGAATGGCAGTGTCTTTGAGTGAATTTGGCATGGAAAATTTATATAGTTTGCTATCTGCAAATTTGGACAACAATAGTCATGTCGTCAATTGGAAATTTTGAGGTTTACAATGTGGGATAATGGATTGTTTGAATTTAGTGTTTAATTAGTTCATTCATGAAGCCATTGGGTTGTTAATTATGTTAAAAAAATACATTTATGTTGTTGGTGATGAAATTTCCACGATGCAAACTATTGAGAAATTGTAAATTCATGACGCCTACAAGATATAGGATGAGATGTCCAAATGAAAAGGTTAATTATGTGTGAAGGATTTGATTATAACCCTAGAATGTGTAAATGGGGAATTAACATTATTTTGGTGTTGTACCTATTAATATGCATTGTATCTTTTTGAGAGTGTAAGTGATCTAATGCACTTTTATTGAGAATAATGCTTCAACTTGTGTATGTAAGATGTTTGAGGAAATGCATTGGCAAAAGATGATATGTGGTTAAATGATCCCATTACAATCGTATATTGGCTATTAAATAAGCATTGAAACAATGTATTTGATGTGTTAATGAATGATGTAATGAATAGTACAAAGGGATCAAAGTTAGGTACTAATATACAAAATTATGAAAGAGGAAATTATACTAAAAGTTCATTTAGAATTTTTCCTATGAATGGACTACGAAATGAATCGATCATTGTATATAGAAATTTATGGTTATTTGATTTGAATTAGATTAATGAGAACTGCCTTTGTACAAGAAGCATAAGTAAATTAAGTTGTGATATGTGTGATCTATGTAGGATCATCTAAGCAGAATGGAAAGTCATGAAACTTGAGGAATGTAAAGTTATTCTAAAATAAGGTAAGTAGACTATTTTCTGATTGAATGTATGGCTGGATGGGGATAGTAATTATCTCGTTGTTTGTATACGGGCATGTGTGAATGGCTGGGGATAGTAGATATTCCATTTGTTGTATTCAAGTATGATTGATTATGAGATAGATGATTTCCTACTTGTATGTTCACATGTGTATATTAATCGTATGATGAAATGGGTGTATAGTTTAGGAATAATTGCTATTCCCTAATTATATAATATGTTGAGTAAATGGATGCATGGATGATAGGATAGTGAGTATTCCTTGATATGGATATGGATGGGGATTATAAATATCCCAAGAGTAAGTTGTTTAATATATTACGTAATTATTTATGTTGATGGAATGAGAAATATTCCATAATAGTATGCATGGATTGTTTTATGCATGTATGGCATAGTTATCATGTGTTGTGCTTGAATGGTACAGCTGGGATGAGAAGTGCCTATATGGCGCTATTATGATATGAAGTATCAAAGTGACATAAACATGATATATGATGTTTCGATTGTGATATATAATATGATAGAATGATATGAAATGTTCATTGACATGATGAGGACTTGAACTTCATGAGTATGTTCTCAAGATCATATTATGATATATGTATTCATGTTCTGATCGCGAATATGCTGCTATTTTTTACTGTTATTTTTGGTTCAACCTACTTGTTGAGTTTGCCTAGACTCACGCCTTCTTATTCTTATTTTTTAACTAATAGGGTAGGTAAAGAATCCCAACTGAGGGATGGGAGGACGAGCTAGGTATGAAGATGCCTTCTTATAATATGATGAATTGAGGTTGTATTTCCATCATGTATTTCTATATGAATGTATTTAAAAGATTTCAAGTATTGTATAATGAAATATATTGGCATGTCATAATGATATGGTGGTTGGATGTGTAATATTTTAGTTTTGTTTATTACCATTACGGTGCTACTCAGGTCCTGGGTAGTGTGTGGGTAAGTTGGACTAGTTTAGTAATTTTGGTTTTAATTTATATTATTTGAATTCCAATTTTATAAATGAGTGATGCATATACAGGTTTGGATCTATATAAATCATGGTAGACTCTGTCAGACTTTGGTAAAGTGTTTCCTTTAGAAATAGGAAAGTTACAAGGGAATAAGGAAACTCATGGACCCCTACGCGGGGTGTGACATTGGTTGAGGATCTTTATCCTTGTTCTTTTAGACTTTTGGTTTGTTTCTACCCTTATTCAATTTATTTATCTCCCTTCATCAAGTAATAAAGGCATTCATTTTCTCCCCCTTTTTGACATAATCAAAAAAGGTATGAGGGATAAGTATAAGGATCTACCATGGTTCTTAGTTATTACATGAGTTGCTTATGCAAATGTAATGAACCACACAACAACAATTGCAAACAAAAAACATTATATTTTATTGATGAAAAGATTGGTGCATGAGAATGTTTCATACAAGAGAAATACAATAGAAACAAAAAAAAAATAAGAAAAAGCAGTAGGGTTATGGCTTGGGATGGGTTTTCTTGCTATAGGTTAATGGTATGGGTCTATTGTTTTGGTTTGGCATTTGAGGGTGAACGTGGTGGGTTGAGGTGGAGGTTTGGTTAGGTTTGGGGTGAAGGAACCTCAAGTTGGAAACTAGAAGTTTGGAAAGAGTGGATTGGGTGGGAAGTGGGACTCGGCTAGAAGGTTGGGAAGGTGGTTTCTTGGGGGTTCTTGGTTTCGTCAATGGTTGAGGAATGATTTGGCTAGAAGGTTGGATGGGTAGTTTGGCTAGTTAGGATGGGGCTTTGGTTTTAAGATTTTGAGACAACAACCTTTTTCCTATACCCATTAGCTAAGAGGAGTGGATTTCAAGATTTGTGTCTCTTAAGTGGCTCTAGCTTGGATAGATTGAGGATTAGATACTATAGATGGTTTAGGTTCATGAGAAGGTACATTGTTGCTATAGGTTCTGGGATAGCTATGTATTATCGAATAAATTGGATTCTATTTGTGTAAGATTTATCTTCAAGCTCTGGAAATGGAAAGAATATTTTGGAATAGTTGTGGACAACAGAGGATAAGTTGGCTCTTGTGTTGGTCCCTTTAGTTGGGCCTAACCCAAGAGGGGAGGGGTGAATTGGGTTTATAAACTTTTTCTCACTTAAACCCTATAAGTTTAAATCCCTCTTTTGAATATTTTTATAGTTAAATGGAAATGATCAAGCAATGAAAATAATCTCAAGCAATAGAAATGATGTATAGTGGTTTGAGATAACTTCTCTACACCATTCTTCCAAGAACAAACCCTTATGTCTTAGGTTCCATGATAAGCTCATAATTTATCAAATTTTAATACCTAAATTCACATAATTTGGATCTTCAATTAACATAATTTTATTGGATTATAATCACATTTGATTAAATATTGCACTTAATGGGGTTAGTTTATGTTTTAGGCATTAAAACATGTCAAAAAGGAGCTGAATATGAAAAAGGCTTCACTTTGAAGCCATTTTTAGTACAAATTGAAACTAATTCAGGAAAAGTGTTCAACATGGAAGTTTCATCTCTTCATGTTATCTATACAGCAAATCAAGAATCATAAGATTTAAAGATTAGATGTGGAAGCTATGTATAAACCACTACAACTATCTTAGACTTTGGATCCACTGAAAGCAAGATGTGCAGTAGAATGAATCACTTGTAGTAAATGTTTGGACAAAATGAAAGTTGATTTGGAAAATGTGTTCAACATTAAACTTGTATACCTTCAAATTATATTTCCATTACATCAATTATCATTTGAATTTGATATTTGATGAGAGAGTTATGATCAAAATACCAAACCTATGTCTAGTGGACTACAATGCAGAGCCCAATCTTGGCACCTCGGCACCTGTGCAATGCAGATGGGTGATCTATTTTTTGAAATTCTTATTATTTTATGCAAGGGATGATTTGAAATATGTATGGAGGTGCCAATAAATCCTAAATTTGGTTATTTAAAGAGGAATTAAGCTATAAAACAAGCAAAGTTAGGACGCAATAGAAAACAGAGACCTTTAGTGGAGTTCAAGATTAGAAGAAATTGGGGCGCAAAGATAGAGGAAAATCAACATCAACTTAGAGTTTCTTTATTCTTTTTATTCTTTCTTTATTCTTCCTTCACTAATGATAATCTATTCCTTCATGACTACTTACAACTATGCCATACTCTCAATGTCACCTCTTAGTCAATGAAGAGAATACTCTCCAAGACTATAATTCTTGACACAGTTGGCAAGTTAGCTCTTAAGCGGCATGACAACTTATAAAATGGGTATATTTCATGATCATGTATATACATACTCTTATAAGCAAGAATACATACAAATTCATTCATATGCTCATATACAACTCATATGCATGAATAATCATGATCTCAGGTATATAAACTAATATAATCTTATAACATACATAAACTAAAGAATCGATAATAACCCTAATAAGAATATAGCAAGAAATCACATAATTTTTCAATATAAACCTTTAACAAGCCCCTTCCTGGTCATGTAAACATGCCTGAGCTCCCCTCAAGGAAATAAAGTCTCATATATTCTATCTTCCTCCTCATATAAGAATTTACTAACAAATTCTTATAATGATAACACTAGGAAGGGTTCAAAGCTACTTACCTTTTTAAGTAGAGACTAATTTACTTGCCTCTTTAATTCGCTTGACACTGTTTGCCAAAACATGCTTGTTAGATTACCTACTCTCATATGAAAATAATTTAATACCCTTTTCTAATTCTAAAACTTTAGGTTATAGAGATAAAAATAAGAATATGATCATGATGTATTCATGGTCCATTTTTTCACAATTTAGCTTTGATCATGATTCATCCATCACTTATGATCAATTTCCTCCATTTTCACAGAAACAATCTAATCTCATGGTCCCATTCATACATCAAGTCCTCAAAAAAATATTAAACATCATTAAATATTCTAATAATTTATGCAATCATAGAGATCTTGATCATTGATCATGATCCAACCATCGATCATAGTCAAAACTTACATATCAACCCTTTCTAAGATCAATCTCATACAATTGAATAAATTTGTTATCTAATTTAACTAAAATCAACTAAATATCAATTAAATCTATAACCAATAGCAATGTAATCATTTAAATAAAATAAAATATATTGTTAATTGGTGATTAAATGGCAATTGAATGGCTAAGATTACTCTATTGTCAACATATACCCAATTTGATCATGATTGGGACCCATTCGTAATGATTTTTCATCAAATCAATGCAACCAACCCCTTAACACATAAATTTCTAATAATCCATCCTTCAAAATAAAGCAATTAGTGGCATAATTATTCTTAGACTAACATTGGGCATAACATATCAGAAAATCAAAGCCACCCAATCACAATTTGGGCCATCGCACATGAAATTAAACAATCCTAATATTTTTACCTACATAATTCATTCTCTATGCATCTAATGGTATG
Source organism: Pouteria campechiana (assembly GCA_036873735.1). NCBI lineage: Eukaryota > Viridiplantae > Streptophyta > Magnoliopsida > Ericales > Sapotaceae > Pouteria > Pouteria campechiana. The sequence continues at coordinate 24,459 of JAYJMB010046807.1, forward strand.
GATTAAACCATTAATGGCTAAAAAAATAAACTCAAAGATAACAGCCCCTTATTCCCTCATCATTCCATTGTAATCATCATGAACTCATTAGCAATCCACACAAAATTTCACATGCAGTGTCTTCTCATTGAAATGAATCTATTTCATGGTTTAGATCTTCTTTAAAATAATAAATTTCTAACATAAAAATATAGCAGCCCTAAAACATCCCCCTCATGTCCATTAAAACCCATCGTCATGCATCTTAAATCAAAGAGAAAATAGAGTAGAACAACATACCTTTCTCCCTTCTTGATTTGTTTCCCAAAAAGGCTAAAAAAACAAGCAATAAAGAAGAACTTCTTTAAGGGAAAAATCTCTTTGGACAGCTCCCCCTTTCTCCTCACATTTTTTTTCCTTTGTTTAGTTGCAAATAGGGTTTTTCTCTTTAGTCTCCTCACATTCACACATGTGTGCATGTGGGCCTTTGTTTAGTTGCAAATAGGGTTTTTACTCTCTCTTTAGTCTCCACACAAGCCCACATGTGTGGTGTGGGCCCCACTCTTTAGGTTTTGCTTAAAAAAAATTATTTTCTCTACATGCTAATAAGAATTGAACCCATGACCTCCCCTTAAGAAAGCTAGCCCATAACGAACTAAGCTACAAGTCCAAGTTGGAAGCATTCACTTTAAAAATATGCTTTTAAGCCCAATTGCACTACTGGTTTGGGCTTTCCTACTTTTCTTGGGTCCAATCCATTTAAACAGATCCTAACCCTTAAGTTTATTTTTATTCTCAGCTTAATTTTATTTTTATTCTCAACTAAGGGTCTTTCTTATAGGTTTTGACATTATGAACATCCTTTCAGTTGGGCCCGAAGTCAAATTCCTTCTTTGAATACCCCCAAAAGGCTATTGAATCCAAGCTATCCATTTCCACCTTTTTTGGATTTCTCTATAACTTGTTTCCTAAATCATGATCCAAACTTTTGAAAATGTTCATTGCCTCATTTATCATTATTTGAACTCTTTTGTTTATTCTATATTAGTTTATAAATAATTATTTATTTATTTTACTAAATATTCCTCCATTAATCAATAATGCACAACTATCACTCTTGTGAGCTCTAAATATCATAATGAAATATTAATAATCATAATAAAATAAATAAAAGAAAATATAAGTCTAGAAAGTTATGGGGCATTACAGTCACCCTACCTTATAAAAGTTTCATCCTCGAAACTTACCCTGGGAAAATAGTTTTGGATATTGGTTATGAATGTTGTCCTCTAACTCCCAAGTAGCCTCCTAAGGAGAGTGATGACTCTACTACACTTTGACTTTCCTAATGGTCTGACTCCTCAGCCTCTGATGCTTGACATCTAGGATCTTCACCGGTACCTCCTCAAAAGCCAGGTGCTCATCAATTTGGACATCTTCCATTCATAAGACAGTGCCTGGATCTAATATAAATTTCCTCAATTGAGACACAAGGAAAATATTATGCATTATGGCAAGGGCTGGTGGCAGTGCTACTCTATAAGCAACCAGTCCTATCCTCTATAGAATCTCAAAAGGTCCCACATATCTTGGACTGAGTTTTCCTTTCCTACCAAATCTCATAACACCCTTCATAGGTGAAACCTTAAGAAATGCATGATCTGCAATTTGAAATTCTAAAGGTCTATGCCTAACATCTGCGTAGCTCTTTTGCCTATTCTGGGTCTCTAATAATCTCTTCATAATCAACTTAACTTTTGAAGAAGCATCCTCAATAAAATTAGGTCCAACAACTTGTCTCTCTCCAACCTCATTCCACCACAATGGTGGCTGACACCTTCTTCCATACAAAGCCTCATATGGAGCCATCTAACTACTAGACTGATAACTGTTATTATAGGTAAACTCTACCAATGGTAAATGCATGTCCCGAGACCCTAATAAGTCAATAGCACATGATCTCAGCACATACTCTAGAATCTGGTTCACTCTCTTAGTCTGCCTATCAGTAGCTTGGTGATATGCTGAACTAAAATCCAACCAGATACCCATAGCCTCATGTAAACTCTGCCAAAATTTGGATAAAAACTTTGCATCTCTATCTGTCCCATGCAATCACACTATCACTCAGAGGTAAAGACGTGCCAACTTCTCTGGCCCATTAGTCACTTTCATAGCTAAAAGGTGAGCTGATTTAGTGAGCCTATATAATATCACCCAAATGGTGTCAAAACCTCGCTGAACTCTGGGTAAACCTGTAATGAAATCCGTGGACATTTCTTCCCACTTCCACTCTGGAATACTTAATTGCTGAAGTGGTCCGATTGGTCATTGGTGTTCTGCTTTAACCTGTTGACAAGTCAAACATCTAGCCACATGCTCTATGACATCTCCTTTCATTCCAGGCCACCAAAACTGGCCTCTCAAATCTCTATACATTTTGGTGCTCCTAGGATGTATAGACATTCTGGAAACATGAGCCTCACTAAGAATCTACTATTTAAGGTCATCAAAATTTGGAACATAAAGTCATAACCCCATCCTCAACACATCATCCTTGTCCACCTTATAAGGATACCTTTCTTGTTGAGAGGATCTCTCTTTTAGCTTTTAAAAGAAGGGATCCTCGAATTGCACTGCCTTAATTCTCTCAAAGAGGGTAGGATTAAACTGTAACTGTCCACTAAAATGTGATGTCATCTCTCTAGTAACAAGCTCAAGTTGAAATCTATCCAATTCATGTAAAAGTCTCTTTTGGCTAACAAACGTATTGGCCATTTAAGATTTTCTGCTCAAAGCATCAACCACCATATTTGCCTTACTTGGGTGGTAACTAATTGTCAAATCATAATCTTTGAGTAACTCTAACCACCTTCTTTGCCTTATATTCAATTCCTTTTCAGTGAATATGTATTTAAGACTTTTATGCTCTGTGAAGATTTCACATTTGACTCCATACACATAATGGCACCATATCTTAAGAGCAAATATTATAGCTTCTAACTCTTGATCATGCGTGGGATAATTCATCTCATACGATCTCTATTGCCTAGAGGCATATGCTATGACTCAACCATCTTGCATTAATGCACATCCCACTCCCTTCTTAGAAGATTCACTATATATAACATATTCTCCTCCAATTCTTAGTAAAGCTAGAACAGGTGCTTCCAGTAGCCTCCGTTTGAGTTGTTGAAAACTTTGCTCACACTCTAATGACTATTAAAAAGGAGTAACCTTGTGAAGTAATCTAGTTAACGGCATGGCTATTTTAGAGAAACCCTCTATAAATCAATGGTAATAACCTGCCAAACTAGGAAAACTGCGAATCTCAGCAACTGACTTTGGTTGCTCCCACCTTACAATTGCTTCAATCTTCTTGGGATCCACCAAAACCCCTTCTATAGAGATTACATGCCCTAAAAAGGAGATCTGATCCAACCAAAAATCACATTTTTCAACTTGGCATAAAGTCGTTTCTCCCTCAAAATCTCAAAATCTGCAAAACCACTTTTAGATGCTCCTTATGTTCCCCATGAATCTTTGAATACACCAACATATCATTGATGAATACCACAACAAACATATCTAGATATTGGTGAAAGATACGATTCATGAGTTCTATAAATACAACTAGAGCATTAGTGAGTCCAAATGGCATAACCAAGAACTCATAATGACCATATCGAGTTCAGAATGCTGTTTTGGAAACATCACTATGTCTAATTTTCAACTGGTGATAACCTGATTGCAGATCTATCTTAGAAAACACACATGCTTCCTATAGTTAATCAAATAAATCTTCTATCTTTGGGAGTGGATACTTGTTCTTGATTGTAACACGATTCAGATCTTTATAATCAATACACAGTCGTAGACTTCCATCTTTCTTCTTCATGAATACATTGAGGCACCCTAAGGAGATACACTAGGGAAAATGAGACCTTTATCTATCATTCCTTATAACTGTTCTTTCAGCTCATTCATCTCTACTAGAGCCATTCGGTATGGTGCTTTGGAAATAGGTCCTATTCTAGGAACTAGCTCTATCATGAATTCTACCTCACGATCTGGAGCAAGGTTGGGCAAATCAACAGGGATATGTTCTACATTTGCCTCTATTGACTTCTCATCTGAGCTTAATAATGCTGCTAACAAGGTTATACACCCCTTTCGAATCATCCAACTAGCTTTCAATGCTGAAATAATTCTAAAAGGTTGATCCCTATGATGCCCTTCTATGGTAAATTTTGATAAGCTCAAATCCCCAAAACAAACTCTCTTCATTAAGCAATCAACAAATGCCTTTCACCTAGATAACCAATCCATGCCTAAAATCACATCAAAATCCTTCATCTTTAAGAAGATAAGTTTTGCTACCATAACCTTATTTCCAACTTTAATAGGGCAATTTCTACTCCAAAGGTTAGCACTCATCACCCGTCCTACAGGATTATCCACCTCTAATTCTACATTCATCTCATCACATGGCAAACCAATATCTCTAGGAAACTCAATAGCAATAAAAGAATAGGTGACACTAGAATCAAGGAAAGTATGTGCTAAATGCTCTAAAATAAAGGTGATACCTGCTATCACCTCTTATGAACTCTGCAGGTCCTAAGTCACATGGGTATATGTTTTGGCCAATACCTTTCCCTTGCCTGGATCAACTACTTGTAATGGTGGATCTTGAATTGGTTCATTGATCCTTATAGCATGCTATCTTGGTCATTGAACTTGTTGTTCCTAACCTCTAGCCTATCTTTGATGTTGCCCTTGAGGCTATCTTTGAGGTGCTGCCTATCTCTGCTAGTGGGGTTGTTGAGTCTTCAAGTCTCCTTTAGGACGATTCTTCATAAGACATCCTACCTGACCACATATTCTACACATCTGTTGTTCTGGACATTCTAATGATCTATGCCCTACTTTCTCACAATTGAAACAAATTCCTTTCTGGAAATAAACACTGCCTTGCATGAAAACGACCACAAACTCTACATTTGGGTTTCTTGGCTTGACCTTGTACTGGTCTTGTACTCTGCACTACTAGTGGTAAAGCTGGCCTCTTAGTCCCCTGACTGCTCCCTTGGCCCTTCCCTTGATTACCAGTTTGAGGCTTCCTCTCCTTTTGCACAATCATGCCCTGTTGAACTAAATAGTTTTCCATGATCCTGGATGACTCTATTATGTCTGAATACTCAACATGTCAGAGTGGTGCAACCAGTACTTGTATCTCCTGCCTTAATCCTCTAAGAAATTTTTGATCTCTCTCCACCAAATCTATCAATACTGCTGGAGAATACTGGCTCAACACATTAAACCTGGCCTCATATGAAGATGCAATCATGGTTCCTTTGACAAGGTTGGCAAACTTTGCCCTCTTGAGGTCTCTGATACTCCCTGGGAAATAGTTCTCATTAAATAATTTCACAAAATCCCGCCAGGAAAGAGAACTCACATCCCTAGCTTTAGCTTTTGTAATGGTCTTCCACCACTTCTTGGCTTCATCCCTAAGTTGATGAATGGCAAACTAGACCCTCTGCTGGTCATTACACTGCATTACCTAAAACAAATCCTCCATCGTTTCCACCCAAATCTCTACTACTACTGAATCCAACTGGCCCTTAAACACTAGAGGGTTGAGCTTCTGAAATTGTGCTATCCTTTTTAGTTGCCCATCAATTTATGCATCTGGTGGTACCTCTCTTTCGTCTAGTGTCAATCCCCATTGAGTCCTAAAGGCTCCCTATGGTGTTACCCTAGGTGGAACTACCATGGATGGAGTCACTATCCCTTACCTTGACTAACTAGGAATCTGCACTGAAGGCTCTCCTGTTGACTCCGATTGAGATGAAACTCGCCTACCCACCATCTATTCCAATACCCTCATGATAATCTATTGAGACAAAAACTAGTTGGTTCACCACTATTGACACCTCCCTCATACCAGACTGAGTTCCCAATACCACTACAGTTACCCCATTCGAGGCTTTTTGTCACGCCCTGGCCTCCCACCGAGGTATTGTCCGCTTTGGGCCGCAGCCCGCACGGTTTTGTCCTCTGGGACT
>JAYJMB010046818.1:0-30505 GCA_036873735.1 Pouteria campechiana
ACTCAGAACAAGCCAAGGACAGTTGTATCTCAATGTGCTGTCCAGTAATTGCATGTAGCAACAGTTCTTTTTTCCTTATGTGATATTCAGGACTGGAACATAATTATTCTTACTTACATGGAAAAAGCTCTCATATAACTTGCAATAATCATTGGATTATTTGTTTTGACAGACATTTTGTCAATTGCATTACTAAAAATGCCATCCTCCTCCCCTGCCTCATTATCATCACCATCAAAGCCTATCCCAATCCATCATCTATGAGTTTATTATAGCATCCTTGTTGATGTTTTTATGTTTCTTTTGTTCTAGAGGGCACATAAACGGCGAAAAATGATGATGTCCCTGAAGAACGGGATCCAGAATATGATGCAATGCTTAGTCAGCTGGTTGGAAGAATCAGGTCAAAGCCTGGGGGGCAGCTTGAGATGGGCAAGGTAGCTTTTCTCCCATTCTACTTGAATTTTTAATAACTTTTTAGGTGTTTAATTTCTTTTTATTTTTCAGGTCAAATCTCTCACTTGTTTCTTTTATTTAGTTATTCTTTTTCATAATGTTAACCTTCTGATCTGTTTGGATTTGGGGGATTTGTAGATTTTTCTTTCAAGATAATAATCATTAACCAATGCAATTGCTTATATCCCTTAATGTATACTATAAAATTATCATGATTGCTGTTTACAGGTAACCATTTTTTAATTATAGCTTGCAATGATGCATTTTTGCAATTGAATGCAAGGAATGCCCAATCCAGAAAACCACTTAGGAGCTGACTTCATGTTGCAATAATTGCTTCATATATTCCATTCTATTTTCTTGATGCTAAAAGTACATCACAATGTGGAACACAAAGTTGTAACTGAGGGTGTGCTGTTGTCTATCAATCATAGTGGCTATGCTTGAAATAGTTTTTTTCCCCCTTTTATGAACATCAGATTAGAGAAATTTTTGTTTATTGCATAGTGTCTTTTTGGAAGGTAAATACGACATAGGTTGTCAATGAAGGGTTGAGAGGGCTCTTGAATGAGACTAGCATTCACAGTTTCGATATAATTGCCAATAATAGCATTTCTAGAGATGGAATGTGACTGATGAATTATCATTTAGGATACTGGTACTTACCAGTTATTCTTGGCTTTACTAATAATGCCTGCAATATTATTGATATTATTTCCAATTTATTCATAATATCAGAAATATTGTCTTTTTTAACAAATTATTGCATGAACACCCATTTGACTATTTCTTCCCTTATTTATTCTCAAACAGTTGTGGTAACCTAGCTAAATCATAAAAAAACACGTGTTTAATGGATGTTGTTTATATGTGTTTATGTCAGTATATACTTGATTCTCATTTATTAAAGTTGAATTAATTTTGTTAAAGTTGTGGATAGTTCTCATATGCATTTTCACTAGTCATTAAATGTTGGCATTTAAGGTCATGCTTTTGGTTCAAATGTTTATTTATTTTAATTTATCATTGAGTTTCATTGAAAATTTTTAATTTTATTTTTCAATTCAGTTCTCTGATAAAAACAATGTTATCTCCAATAAAACTGTTAATATCTGTTTTGGGACCACCAGCGTAGCTTTAGTTAACCTGCTCATGCCCAACCTTCCATGGCAAAAGTCTATGCAGGGACTTGTTGCCGTTTTGTCATTCATGTGGCCTTTTGTAGGATTGATTCTTTTGTTCTAAAAAGCTCCTTACGATCAATGCATTAACTACATTCACACTGCATGTCACTGTTGGTAAAGAGGAACTGAGATACATGTAATTACATCATAATTTATTTTTCATCAGTCTTCATTTATTTTTTCCTGTTAAAAACTGAAATAATTTGTTTGTTTTCTTTGACCATGTAATTCAACAGTTGGTTCTGGAAAGCAGGACTCGATCCCAGCATGCCCGACAGTTTAGTTGGGTGGCACATGCTTTGCTGTTGCAGAGCAGTTTGGACTCAGCTCAGAGGGCTGCAAGAAGCTCTTCATCTGTCAGTGTCTCTTCATTGAAGGGGAAGCTTAAGGGGGTCAACTCCCAAGTTATTACAAGGAAATCCTATGCATGAATGAAACTCAAAAGTATTTTCTCTGATTAAGATGCCAGTTAAATTGATAGCTATGTTTTGGATTTGAAGAGGACTCAAAGATTTTGTTTGACAAGTCTTGGGAGTCTGATCAATGCAAATAATTTTTCTTGGGAATTATCGTACTAGTTTTCTTTACCCTTTTATTTATTTTTTTCCTCCAAGTGGCGTGCATTGCCATGTGAGTTGACTTGCAAACTTGTATGAAATTTTAGACCATTGAATTTTTTTGTGCTACTTGCCAATGTTGTTTTGTGGGTTTCGTTGGAGAAATTTTTATGACTAGTCGCAATTTTTCTTGAAGTATTACTTTAAAACCAATCTGTGGTCGGAGCTCTTAAATTCACTGATTACTGTTTTAGTCATTTTTTGCACCGTGCTGTAGCAAGAGTCTACATGTTGGTTCTCCAAATTTATTAACAGAGAGCTGAACATGAAGAATCCAAGAATTACAGATTATTGTACAAAAGGGATCGACTTCTGTGAATTAGAGATCTAACACTGGTATCACAGGAGTTACTATTGAATTGAAAGCCTATGAAAAAGGCTACTGAATTAACTAAACAAGCAGATAAAAGGAATTCATATGCAAAAGGCGTGTATCCACAGAAAAATTTGATTATGGTCAACTTCATTTTATTATTATCCATCATCATATGGATAGTAGAAAAAGTGACTAATATATTTTTATATTAGCTATAACATAGAGCAAAAATTAATAGGTATATTAGAAAAAAGCGATTAGTAAATTTCTCAGCCGTTACTAATGCCACAAATGCATTCAATAGAATCATTCACAAATTTCATCTTAAGTGGTACAATATATCTATAGAAATTGTCAATCCCAATCATCTACCCCAATTGTCAGTCCATTTTAACCTGGATCCAAACCAAAATTTTAGAAAATTAGTTTGATTTTTTGCTGAGGTTTTAAAAAATAGTTTATGGTTTGATTTGAGTTGGGTTTTCATAATTTGAACTAGGATTGGTGTTGGAGATACCTGTGAAAGAGATCAATGGTTTACATGGCTTAATCGAGTTAATGCTTGAGCTCTTTTTTGCTGGTGGCCAGCTTTCCTTTCATGTCCGCGATGCCTAAGAGCAGTTGGCTACACTGCCAATGACTTTTTAAATTTAAATGTCGGGCAATGATTACAAATACAACCAACGAGAAAAAGACAAAAAGAAGTATTTTCCAATACAAATAAAATTAATCTTGTATCAAAGAAAACATAAAACATAGAGACTTTCACATGTCCTAACTTTTACAAAACTGGCCGAGCTTTGTTTGATATTTTATTTTTTTGGTTTTTTGTTTTTGTTTTAAATGCAACTGGCATGGCCGAGTCTTATTTAGTGTTTTGGTTAAAAAAAGTTTAAACGCAACTGACCTGATCAAGCTGCATTTCGGTGTTTGGGTTAAATTGTTTTTTTTTAACGCAACCAGCCTAGTTGAGTTGGGTTTAACGAAGCCAATTATGTCTTTTTAAAAATAGAAAAAAAACCAAAATACTCAATAAAACTCAACCAACCCAGTTGAGTATAAAAAAAAAAATTAAACCAAAATATTGAATGCAATTCAGCTAGGCCAATTGTGTTTTAAAAAAATTAAACTAAAATACTAAACAAAACTTGACTATACCAATTGCATTTAAAAAAATTAAACAAAACACTAAACAAAACTTAGCCAAACTTGAAAAAAATACAAGACAAAAATTATTTAGTTGTTTTCATATGGCCAAGTTAAATTTTTTTCTAAAACGCAACTAACTAGTGTTTTGGTTATTTTTTTTAAAATGCAACTGGCTAAGTTTTGTTTGGTGTTTTAATTTTTTTTTTAAATGCAACTTACGTGGTTGAGTTTTATTTAGTGTTTTATTTTAATTTTTTTAACACAACTAGCTGGTGTTTTGGTTAAATATGACCAAGTTAATTTTTTTTTAAATACAACTGGCATAGTCAAAGACAACTAGTTAAATACAACTAGCTAGTGTTTTGGTGTTTGGTATTTTATAATTTTTTCAAAGACAACTAGCTTCATCAAGTTTTGTTTGGTATTTTATTAAATTTTTTTTAAAAAAATGCAAAAGGCATAGTCAAGTTTTGTTCAATATTTTAGTTTAATTTATTTTAAACACAACTAGTCTAACTGAGTTGCATTTGGCATTTTGGTTTAATTTATTATTTTTCTAAACTCAACTGAGTTGTTTGAGTTTTATTCAATATTTTGGTTATTATTTTTTTACTTTTTAAAAAACACAACTGGCCTTGCCAAACGCTAAACACAACTCGACTAGGCCAATTGCATTTAAAAAAAAAAAAATTAAACAAAACATCAAATGCAACTTGACCAGGCCAGTTGTGTTTAAAAAAATTAAACCAAAATACTAAATAAAACTTGGCTATGCCAATTGCAATAAAAAAAATATGAAACAAAATTCAGCTAGTTGCAATTAAAAAAAGTTAACCAAAACACTAGCTAGTTGCATTTAAAAAAAAATTAAACTAAAATACCAAATAAAACTTGGCTATATGAAAATTATTATGGTCCTACATGAAGGTTTTGATCAAAACATTTAGAAAGTTATTTTCCTTCATATAATTAAAAGTCTAATATTTTCTTGAAATATTTTAATTTTAAGCTTATTGAGAAAATAATGACATGAACTTTTTAATGAGTGGTATCAAATATTACAAAAATCATTAATTATGATTTCCAAAGAAATATTAAAAAAATATTAAAAATACCTTCATATAAAATTGGCAGCCAAGAGTTGAAATATGTGAGGCCCACGTATAGAATTCATAGTGAAAATATTAAGAGCCTTAAAGGCTAGTCAAGATACGCAATCAAATAACTTTTTTTTTAAATTTAATTGACATGGTATTTATATATATTCACTTATTTCTTATAAAAAAACAAACACAACTTGGCTAATAGTAGCATATGGCTTGGTTTGTTGCAGTTTTAAATGAAACCAAAACACTTAATTCGACAATAACAGTTTTTGAAAAGAACAAAAAACCAAACGACCCAATAGAAGGTTGTGTGCATAAAGTGTCCTATGTGTACATGCGCATAAGTTCACTACTCATAAAGTGTCCTATGTTCATATAATCTAGTAGACATATGTAAATAAATTTTATGATATTTTTATGAATCATAAAAAAAAACGTATGTATTTTTCTCCCATGCATCTAGAAAATTTGTGCACATTTTTAGAGAAGTTTGGTGATATTTTTATGAATTATCAAAAAAAAAGTATGCATTTATCTCTCATACATCCAGAAAATTTTAGCACATATTTAAAGATTTTTTGTGATATATTTATATTTTTTAAAAAAATTCTACATCTTTCTCTCAATTCCAATGACCAAAATTGCAAAGGACAATATATGTTCCATCAAAAAACATAATTTTAATTAAACAAATTTGATATAATGGAATTATTTTTCTTTTTTTTAAACCACCAAAAGTTGCAAGACACATAATACCCCATCAAGGACCATAATTTAATATAAATAATTCATATAAACAAATTAATAATTTTTGTATCTCCAGGGCATCAGTTGCATCCACAAATTTTGCACACATGGATGATGGAGATTTTTATGATATTTTTATTTTGTCCACAAAATAATAATGCATTTTACTTACTAACCACCGAAATAATAAAAAGATAAAAACTGTCAGACCTTAAAGTTCTGTCAAGGTCCTTAAAGGTCTATCAATGTCCATCAAGGTCCGTTGAAGTTCATCAAGGTCGATAAAGGTTATCAAGGTCCATCAAGGTCATTAAGGTTTGTCAAAGTCCAGAAATCTTTGTCAGGGTCCATGAAAAATCCATCAAGGTCCACCAAAGCCCTTAAAGGCTATTAAGGCCCATCAAAAAAGTTCACATATTAATCTCATGTTTTGGTTAAATACTATCAAGTATTCTTTCAAGCCCCATTAAGGTCAGTCAAGCTCTCTTCAAGGTCGGTCAAGATTTATCGAGATCCATCATAGTTGATCAAATAACTCGTTAAGAACCCATCAATACGTATCAAGGTCCGTCAAAACTAGAGACTACGAAGACCTCTACATTCGACTATTGGACCTATATGGGCTACTCGTCAAAGTCTGTGAAGGCCTTCTAAAGCTGTATGGGCTACCCATCAATATCCATTAAGCTCCATCATGATTTATCAAGGTCTATCAAGATTCGTTAAAATTTGCCTCAATTTTGAGTTCCATTAAGATCCATCATACTCTACAAGGCCAGTCAAGACCCATTAAACTCGTTGACACCTGAGGAGTACCACGCAATCCACCTACGAACAACACCAAACACCGTCAATCTCTTTACTTAAATTGAGTATTTTCAATTAACCTTTTGTAAATGAATTTAACATAGAAATATAATATACTTTTTTTCTACAACATAAGTGGATTAGATCGACATTTCCTAGGGCCAGATTGTGCCAAATGGCCTGAGTGTGCATCTCTATTGGTATGGCCGGATGCACCGCATCCAAGCTTCTTCAACAAGCCACCCCATGATTCCATGCACCGCATCCCATGATATTATGTGCACATCCTCATCATCCCTCTGTCAGATAACTACTCTAATGGCTTCAAAATTAAATAGAACTATGTTCTAAGATAAGTTTACATTCTCAATGTATCAGATTGTTAAACCTCCTTGAAAGGAAGTAGATACCCATCTGTAGTTTAAGTCTCCTTGTGCACCCTAGACCACCAAGAAAAAACCAGCCAACTCTACTCACACCTCGCCGAAATTCAGACATGCAGCGTGCTATATTACCATTCTACCCCTGTTGGCAGAGTGACTTACGTTCCTGGTGCTTCTATTGGATCCGGTACCAAAGTCCAATTAACTGCCAATTGCTGGAGGCTTAGTGTAAAGAAGAAACCATATGTTCAAAGATGGGTTTTTCACATTCAAGTTTCTAAAAAACTGTCCGTCCCTAGAATGGCTAAACCTAAGAGCGAAAAGATGAATTGCGTTATTAAAAATTAAAAGTCTAAACCTCTCGGTGGATTAAAACCCTTTTAAGCAATGCATGAAAAGAAGATATAGGCACGATCACAAAAGAGAAAGCTGGAAAGAATAAGACACAAGTCATAAAATGATATGTAATGGTTTGACTTAACTGGGTACCTACTGTACTCTTCTAAAGCAAAATCCCTTTTTTTGGGGTTCCACTAACCACAATAAACCAATATAATTTAGAGTTAATATTCACTTTTAGATTCTAGTTTTAGAGGGCTTGTACAATTCCACAAAAATGAGTACGAGCAAATCACTCGAATTACCCTATTTTTAGCCTTCTTGGAGGATGGCTTCTAATGCTACTCCAAGAAATGCACAAAGAGTAATTGAATACAAGAAAATGTTTACAATAAAACAAGAATTTCAGCATAGGGAAGCTCTCTAAGCGACTTGATGTAGAAGTTTTGAAAGCACTTAGAAGATTTTGACGCTTGAGAACCTTGTTAAAAGACTTGAATGCTAGAACTTGTGGGAGACATAAGAGTTAATGATTATTAACCTCAAACTTGAACTTCTTATCTTTTTTTATAGCTTAGCATTTAATTTTAGCCATTGAAACTCCTGCAACTTCATTAAATGGTCTCTAACGTTTGATTTTTTTTGGTCGTTATTTCCTACTTGGACCATTGATAGTATTCAATAGATTGAGCCTTCAGTAGGTATAATGAATACATTGAGCATACGTATTGAGCTTGTAATGATTAGTTACGTATTGAGCTTGTAATGATTAGTTTCTGTTACACCTTGTCGATACCTTTAATAGAATATGCCAACTTATCGAGGTTTCGGTAGTGTACCTCAGTATACTTAGCCAACATACTGAGAGTGTATTTTTGAACTTGAACTTCCTGCAAAATCAGTTGACATAACTTAGTCGACATACCTCAGTAGATTGAGCGTATCTATTAAGGTCTCGGTCGGTATGTTGAGTAGATTGAGTCAATGTACCAAGCTTACACTTCCAAAATTTCTCAACTTGCTGACAGCTTGGTCAACACGTTGAGTAGACTGTGCTGCTTGAGCTTCGGTAGACGCAATGAGTAGACTGAGCGTGTTGCCTGAGCTCAGTTGGAAGGATTTTATGCTGTTTTTGGAAGCATGGTAGATACCTCAGTAGACTGACCTTATTGAGTTTAGGCCGATAAGCTTAGTAGACTAAACTTTTGAAATGAATCGATCGAGCTCTCTTCGATTCAATGAATTGAACTTCTAACTTTGAACTTTTTCTTCCAATTTGATACTCGTTGGTATTTAAACTTATTTGCGTATTTCATCATCTTGGAATAAATATATTAAGCTTTGTTTCTTTTCATTCTATAAAAAATCTCAATTAAACTTTAATATATACATAATGAGGATTTTCATTAGATTTAATCATCATCAAAACATAGTATATTTAACTTATTCATTTTGAGGGTGGAGCTAACAAAACCTTCACCTTTAGTTGATGTGATATTTATCTACTTTTAATAACCTTTGTTTTTCCACATTATAACTTATAATCTAAGAAACGATGTCACCGTGAGTGAAAATTATGTTAACAAAGTTAGAAATAAAGACAAAATAGATATTTTTATTTTTGTAAAAGATAAGGATGATAATAGAAAATATAAATTTGAATGTAGAAAATTATAAATGTCCTACCAAAAAAACGTTTTGGAACCTAGTTTTGAAAACAAGATAACCCTAGCAAAATTCTAAGAACATGAGAAAATGTGAGTCAAATTGAAGAAACGTATTGTCCAATAGAAAAGAAATTTAAAATATAGAGCTCACTATTTTGGAATTATGTTTTGAGCATATTATAAGGCTTAAGAGAGAGCGACTGTTATAGCGGTATTTAATTTATGCACTAGAGAATGCATTCATATCAATGACAGGAAGATTGACCATGAATAGTATGTTCTTGATGATTGTCAGAATGAACCTTTATCGGTCTCTTTCAACTTTGCAGCAAGCGGCAAACAATCTCAGCATACGGTAGGTTCTGTAAAGAGAGGAACAGTCGTTGTAAAAGTGGAGATTGAGTAAGGCATATTAACAAGGCTAAGAATATGTACAAAGGGCAGTATTTAATCTATTGTGATTCAATCAACAGTTGATAAAGACCAGGTAAACTAGCCTTACATAGCGTATGTTATTTCCACATTGCATAGGCGTGATTCGAGTTATTTAGACAGCATGTTTCTGTAACAGACTATTCCTTTCCTCTTCTGGACGAAATTGCTCTCTCACAACATAAACTATACAGCTTAAGTCATTCCCACTACAGGATCATCTTCGCCCAATCATAGTAGATTTCCAGATCAACATCTCTGCTTTATCAACCGAGCTTTGATTCCATGAGCATCATTCTCCTAGTGACCACTCTTGGAATAATCATTCAAATAAAAAACAAGACAAAGGTTGGGTGACCAGCCGTTATCTAAACCAAAATTTCCTTCCACATACCCCATCACACCGTACTTCTACTGTTGCATCATCTAATACCTTGATCAAGAACGTTCAGCTGTGAACGATATGTACATGAAATAGGTGAAAGGTATTCACTAAGACCATAGTAGCTGATGACAATCTTCAACTGATTTGATGAACTAAAATTAAATTGTTAAGTGGGAACGAAGGCATATGCCTCTGTGCTGTTTGGATAAATATGTGTCGCAGGAGCTGGAGACAACTAGCTTACAATTTCATCTCAAGATGGGGCCATCTCGGCGTGTAACAATGTCCCCGAGTCACCAAATGGAATGCACGAAACTAACAAATACAGCATTCAATAAATATTCTAAGTGGCATGAAGGTAAGACTATGAGTAATCAACGAAACTAGCAGATCAAATCTTGTAGTAAGATTTAACCAATGGTTTGAACAACGAAGTGGACCTTAGTATCGCGGCATAAAGAATTAATTTGTGATTGACCCCGAGAAAAGGGTCACCATGAAGGCAATGTTGTTTTTGTACTCTTCATTAATATTATTATCATTATCATCATCATCATAGCCTTAACTAACTGGGGTCAAACTGTATGAATCAGGCCATATCATTCAACTCTATCATGGTCAATTCCATGGCTTAGATGTTTACACATGTATTTACATTCGAACATATTATAAAAGATTTTATGCAAATAATTTTTACCAAAGGGTTTTCTCCTATCACGATACATTTTCTGAGCAGAATACTCGGTACAATTTGAGACAAGTGGTCGACATTGATTGCATTGGGATCTAATTGACTTTCAATGGCTTGATTTTAGTTCTATGCCTCCATTTGAGGCATCTATTTTATTAAGGAGATAATTGTGTAAAATTCCACAGTTAAAATCTTCATGGGGCCAAGCCTATATTTTTGTTGCATTCCGGAAAGGCCTCAATGTCACGTATTTTACACTACTATTTTAGATGATGAAGCACATTTGAGAGTGGACTTTCTTCAAATATTTGGAGTCCTGTACATCTTCAATCTTGTGAAAGATATTTGAGGAATTGATATTACAAGGGAAAAAAACCGGTGGGAACCACCAGAAGGCTTAGAAAAAGAGTAGTCCGATACACCTATTTAACCTTCCCAACACTATTTAACCTTCCTAACATGGATGTATGGCTCAGAATTTTTAAAGACAACCTGTGTCTAAAAATGGATAGCATATGCCTAGAGCCTGCCTGCATCCATTGTGGTCTTATAAAATGTCTTTGCTCAATAATAAGGTGGCCTTTTGATCAAGCTGTCCATAATCGATGGTGAGAAAAGGCTTTTTGCCAGTGGTTGGATTTTATAGTAAGATCTGACTGGTAGATTGTACATGTGTGGTCACTTCCAGAATGATCATTATATTATTACCATTAAATTGTCGTGGCTAACTTTTTATCATCCTTGAATCATTAGGAGTTTCCTTGTAAGTGTTATCAACCCTCAGTCACTCACCAAGTTTCTTATAAGCATCATTTTCAATCACAATGTGATTAAAATTTAACACAAAGAATCACAAATGTAACCAACCATCGATTTGTTAAACTTGATTAAAATTTTTGGTAGAGCAACCAAACGTGGGATGTCTATGCTAGCTAACTATAGAACTTCCTCTCCATCTAACAGCGCTTGTATGTTCCCAGCTATCAGTCACATGAGCCATGCTAGTCAAAAGTAACTGAGCAGCACTAATTTGGCCCATTCGTATATACTGTGTCAGGTCTGATCATTCAAGTCTGACGATGTCTACAGCTTTTAACAAGTCTTTTAATTGAACATGAAAACAACCGTTGGCATTTTAATGTTGCATTATGGGAATTTCTTGTTAAGGTGAAGTAATGTAATGGATGTCTTATGCATGTACTTGGCCTTGTTAAATCAATTCTTTATGACTATTCTGCAGTATCTCATATGGCTACATGGTAAAATACCCCTAGAGTACACATGCAACAAAAATATTTAATTTTTCTATTGTTAAACTATGTATGACGCTGTGATTGTGTGGATATAAAGATAGTGGTGGACTCCGTTTAAATGGTACAACACTCTCAAAATAATTCCTACGAGTTTATGCACCTTGTTTTTGCTGGCTATCCCTGGTGTACGCAACAAGTGTATCCACAAGAATCAGTAAATTGTGATTGAAATGTGGGAAAGTAGCTCAATTAAATTGTACATAACAGATGTGGATGAAGAGGCATGGGAAACTGTTCTCTTCTGAGAGTTAAGTATTGATTATTCGATGTTTAATGAACGAACAACTTGTCTTGACTTAATGCTAAAGTAGATTCCTTTCATGTCATTTTTATGATCGGTCCATTTATATCACTATCCACAAAGGAAAAGAAGAAAAGAGGAAGGAATGAAGAGACTTCCAACAGCTACCTTGATAAGAAAACACTAATTTTACCAGTCTTCTATATATATATATATATTTATATTTATATATTTCCTGTTGCATGCACTTCATGCCACAGCCATGACAGGAATTGTCAACTGGGCTGCTTATGCGTTTTCATCAACAGCACCAGTGTTTCTTTTATTTAAGCGTTACCCCAATTAAATTGATTCAGCTGCATGAATCCTGTCATTTCACTACGCTCTGTTGAGGACCATCTCCTCAGTCAGACCATAAGTTATCATCTTGTAATGCTTTTTTTGTGCGTGTGCTTTGAGGGCTTCCCCTTACCCTTTTAGAGCCCTCAAATTTTATCCAAATTGATTCTTCTCACCAGTGATTTCTTGGTCCTTCCTGTTCATGGCGAAACCATCGAAATTTACTGGTAGAATAGATTAGTGCACGGTTGAGATGTTTCAACAGTTTGAAGGGTGGTTTTAAGTTTGAGAGTTCCATCAGTTCTGTCATTGGGTTTTGGCAGAATAGTCTAAATCCTTTGATTGTTATATTCTTTAGCATATCCATAATAATGCATGCATTTTCAGACTGGTATCAGTCAGATCTACACATTTTGTAAACAGCGTTTTGATCCTTGCTTTTAGTTTAAAAACATTCATCGAGTGGGTTCCATCATCAAGTTAAGAGAGTGTTGTTGTATGGGGGATGATGATATTTGTAGATTATGTTTGTCTCGCGCCCGCGCCCATTCAACTTATGTGGGCTCAGTCGTCAAGTCGCTTGAAATTAAATGTGGTTAGGTCTACTAGGGGGAATCCTGCACACAAAGGAAATGGATGGTTTTTTGCAAACTTATAAGAGACCGCGTTCTGTTGGCATTAATTTTATATGAGAAAAAGCTACAAAATATTGTTACAGAGACTAATGTGCACTTGGAGATGGGCTTTCCATTCCCAAGTAGAGTGAACAGTTATGCAAGTTGTGTGCAAAATGGAAACAATATAGGTCTCTCAGCAATTGTTAAATAAATGTTGGGCTTATCTGCAAATTGCCCGAGAAAAAATAAAACGTAAAAGACGCACAATCTCCGTTCACATTTAATTCCAAATATGCTGCGGGATTGACACCTTCCTACCAAGAGGCACACACACAAATTCTATCATTTAATTTGAACTAGCTATTCGCTATACAAAATAAGAATCAGGACACAGCATACCCCTCTGCTTCTTGGAATAATTGCTCAATGCGAATGTAATCTTTTGTTTGATGATAAATTTAAATTTCAATTGTACAATTTAGCTGTTTTCTTTTTGTCTGTGTATGACTCGTTATGCTCTAGGACATTGGAGCTAGAAAACGGGAGATGCATAAAAATAAGGGTTGATATCATGACCGTTTTTGCAGCTGGAAGATGCAAAGGTACACAGGGCCCGTGTTACAAAGTTCTTTGTTGAAAATGTCCAGTCAGAGGAGAAATCCCGGCTGTTGGCACCGCCCTATCATGGCCTTGTGGATGCATTCGCCCATTCCACTGTGTTTTTTCAATATAATGGGAGGAAAACCATTGAATAATAACCTTCAACGGAGGGAACATGTCATGTCCTGAAAAGAATCTGTGAAGTCGTCGATCCATATCATGCGACGTTGACAAAAAAATCCATGTAGCGGTCTGTACATATTATGCAAGCCAAAATAGGTAGCTGTCTGTGTCTGTCATGCGAGCCAGCGTATGTGGCGCACATAATTCATACATTAAGGATGATTGGTAGTGACAAATAGTGCAGTAAGTCATTATGATAAAATTGTCATCAGCTTGCACCTTAGAAACGAGATAAAATATGATCAAACAATTTCGAGGTATCTGTAATCTTCGGTTATCAGGCCGGGATTGTAGTAGAAACCCCTGTTGGAGCCGAGTTTAAGTGCCAACTGTGCAGCAATAAATTAGAAGGCATATCCGTAGTAAGTAGAGATTAATGTTATTAAAACCAGACTAGACCAACTAATCTAATTGATCTGATCACGGTCCACCTAGGCTAGTGAACCACCAAATTTCTAATTCAAGATTTCCTTTACTGATATAAGTGCAGTACAAAAGGTAAATTAAAAAATATAGCATAGTGCTAAAAGCGGTTTACTTCTAATCAATATTTGCGGTTGGACTCTCCATATTATATTTATTGTAATTTAAATTTTATATCAAATACTTTCTAACTAGTTTAAACCGGTTAGGCTGAATGGTTGTGTTGAAAACGGACATTTGACTGGTTAATCGTTTGATATTGTTTTGATCACTTCGATTACACCTTTAATGCATCTCGAATCTCTTTTTCTTTTCCTAGCAGCCAAAGCAGGAAAGCTACAAGAAAAAAGAGGAATTTGTCAAAGTCAAAATTATGTTATCAAAATTTAAACCTATTCTCAGATAAAATGAATTCGAATTGATTTCATTTTGTAGTGGAATGAGTAGAATCACTAAAAATATTTGTTACCTTGAATTTTTGTTCTTCTTCATTGTGTATGAAGTAAAAAGCTATGATTTCTTACTCATTTCTTATCGTCGCTTAATTGGGCCTTTAAGGTCCCTTAATTGGGCCTTTAACGACATATTCCAAGGTATTATCAATTTTTATGACATAGCAATTTCTTATCTAGTACTAGAATGCGTGACTTCATTAGAATTAATTTGTTGTTTACATTAATTTCCCACCATTTGGAAGTGCAGGTTACACGTTTATCACCTAGTTGGGAAATTACACTATTTATGGAAAAAATCACAAATTTCAACAACGTTAAAAAATTTATAATCAGACTCGTGCCATTCATGAAGGGACTATCTTCGCTGTGCATCTAACATTGGGATGTGCAAGTCTTGCAAGGTAAAAATAAGATCATGGTTATATGATTTATAATACTCGTCCCGTGTCTGATAATTTTCTCTCGTGATAATGGGTTAACCTTCGGTTGTTGCGGGTAAGGCTGTTAAGATATTTCTCTAGTTGTTAGAGATATTCCTGCGTTGCATTGGTCTTGCTCTATAAATAGGTTTCTTGTATGATTTGTAAGATAATCTAAGTCATACTGTCTTTTTAATAATGCCATAATATTAGAGCCACTTGCCAATCACCCGCCGCTGGTACCTCGTTTTCAATTATTGCAGAAGCAATTAGATCTGCAACCTATGTACAAATTTTAGTTTGATGTCTGTTGCGCGATAGATAAGGTCAGACTTTTCCGCTCTATTGATGCACCTCATGGACTAGATTTGGTGGGCCGCATCCTTCTCAAATTTTCAAGATGGTCAAATTTTGCAAATTTAGATTTGACAAAATGTCACTTCCGCTTCACGGTTCCAAAATAATATTGCTCAAACTATTAAAATAATTTAAAAAAGTCAAAGACTTATAATTGTAATCACTGGACTCAAGCTGTACGTAGTCTTTTCAAAAGTCAAAATTGTGACTATGTATCACTGAAGAACATAAATAAGTTGAGAAAGAGGATAAAGAGACTGATTTTGCTTTTATGAATCATCTTGAATATCGGGATAGCGCAAATCACTTCATTATTACTTGGTTTCCAAATACGTCTTTCTTTTATTTAATATCTTATTTCGGATATTTAAGGTGGCTCGAAGTCAGTTCTGATCCTCATTGGCATGTTATGTCTGAATATCTGTAGTCCTTAAAGAAGAAACAACATGGGATTTGGTTGAATTGCCCCTTAGAAAAAGCGTTGTTAGGCGTAAGTGGGTTTATAAGATTAAGAATTAATCTAATGGCTTAATTGAGTGATATAAAACACGTCTTATGGTAAAAAGGCTTCATGTAGGAAAATTATATTTCTATAATAGAACTTTTGCTCCTTTGGTTCATCTTACTTCTATTCGCACCATGCTTGTTGTCGCTACTCTCTGTCGCTAGTCCTTTTTTTAAATAGATGTTAAAAATGCTTTTCATAATTGTGATTAAGTATGCATCTAGCCTCCCGTAAGATATATTCCTCCTCATATGGTTTTTGTTTTTGCCTTTTTGGTCTTAAACAAGCTTATAGGGCTTTGTTTGAAAATTTTAGTTCTACTATTGTATAGTTTGCCTTTATATCTAGTTCTTATTGTTTCGAAAATATAGATACACAATTTAAATTAAAAGATACCTCAATGTCCTGGAACCCTATTGCTTGTTTAACCTTAAGAGCTCTTGGTTTAGCATATAATCATGATTTGAAAAATATGCACTAATTCATGACATAAGTGACTTTTAGTTTTTTAGTCGCACTAAAATTCTTCTATTTTTCAAATGTTGCAGAATAGGGGATTATGGACTATTTATATAGGGAGAAATGAGACCGTTTATATAAACAGGATATGGATTAAAAAGCGATAGTGTTCCTATGAAATAGTGTATTATTACCACCATTCGCAATCGGTGTTAAATTTAGCAAGCCAATTATGGGCACCAAAATCAACAACTCCTACTTGCAAATGATGGGCTTGTATTTCTTCCATCTTAATTATCTATATCCCTCCATTTAGAAAAATCATCCATCTAGGCAAATGGGCCATGTGACCTGCCAGCATATTTGTGTTTGGAAGTTTAATACTATGTACCTATTAGGGATACATAGTGTGACAAGTACCAAAAGAGGGGGGTGAATTGGTATATTTAAAAAAAACTTATCAAATGCAGACTCCAAAAGGAAATCCCTTTCTAAATGATGTAAAAGATTAGGCACATATAGATAAAAAAAATAGAAGCAATAAAGCACAAAAAATCTATAGTGATTTAGCCCAAAACTAAGAACCCATTCTACTTCTCCAAGCATAAATTACTCTTTGCCTTGGGTTTCACTACTATAGTAGTGCCACACCCTATTATGGGGCCTATGTGTTTTACCATTACCCTTATAATTTCCCTGTTTCTAAGGGAAACACTCTGCCAAAATCAGGTAATGTCTACCTTAAATTATATGGATTTAACCCTATGTATGCATTCATTATATAAAACGATAATTTCAATAATTATAAAACAAAGTCATAATTCATTAAACTAGTCCAACTTACCCACATTGGCTCAGAACCAGAGTCGCACCGTGATGATAATAAATAAAACTGGATCCATTCACAATACCATATACAATTATTACTATGACATGCCAATACATTACTCTTTATACATCATTGAATCTTTTAAATACAATTATACATACATATATAGGATTCCAATCCCAAGTTCTCATACAATAAGAAAATATCTTCAAATTTTACTTATATGCCCCAACCCATATTTGGGTTTCATTTTGAATTTGATAGCTAAAAAAAAAATAAAATAAGAAGGCATGAATCCGGACAAATTCATTAAGTAGGCTAAAAGAAAACAACAGTAAAATAATAGCATGTTCACAATTAGAACATGAATATATACCACATAATATAATCATGCGAATATAATCATGAGACTCAAGTCCTCATCATTCCAATGTACCTATTTCACCATTTTGTCATGCTATATATAACAATTGAACTTACCATATCAAGTTTAGGTCACTTTGACACCTCATACTTTAATAGTTCCATATAGGCACTTCACATGATGACTATACCATTTGGGCACTATGTATATTATAAATATGCCATACACGAATGGAACAATCTATGCATATCATTATGGAGTATTTTCCATTCCCTCAACATATATAATGACATAATATAGTAACCAACTTGCTTTTGGGATTCATAATCCCCATCCATGCACATATTAGTGAATATTCATTATTCCTTTATCTACGCATCCATTTACATTTACATGCCATACTAATCTCAATTAATACAATATAATAGGATACCTCATACCAGACCTCATATACATATATCACAAACCAAAGATTCATGGGATATCCGATATCCTCACCCATTCACACATTCCCGTATACAAACAATTACATAAAATGGATAATTGCTATCCTCATCAAACAATATAGTCGACTTAAAGGAGAGCTTATTTACCTTGTTGAAGTATAATTTCACAATCTTCAACTCAGCCTTCCATTCCACTACTCAAAATGGTCTTGCATATATACCATGCATAATAATTCACACACACACACACACACACACACATATATCAAACATATTATTATCCAATTATCCATCTTAACTACATTAGTTGGGAATCATCACCCATTTCACTTTAACATCTCATTTGGGTCAAAGGTGGGGTTCACTCAACTCATTGTTTCAAACTTTTTTTAGTACAATATCCAACTTTATAATTCATTAACCTTCCATAAATATCACTCCACTTATTCATCTTTTTTTTTATCACTTAAATATACCTTCCCATAACCCACTAAAGTAAGTTTAGATAATTATGTTTTCTTTCTTCTTGAGACATTTTATCAAACACCTTGTAGACATCATTAAATTTATACCTTTCCACAAAGTGTTTTAAAGGATTTCTGTTTCCAACACTTACACCCCTTACATGACACAATTAATATGTACATAACCATGAAAACAAATCAATTTAGCCTTTTACTTAATTGATTCATTGGTTAGACACCCTACATATGAAATTTCCTTTTAACAGTTCATTAAGTTTCTATCCATCCACATAATCAAAATTCCCACACCTAATCCATCCCAATTCATTTAAAAACACTGTAATCTACTAATTAAACATTTCCCCCATAATTCTTACAACAAAATCCCATCATTTTCCCCAAATGTCACTGTTCACGAAGGGCATAATACCCTAATAAGCAAAAATCATCAATTTAATTGGGGAAAAAGAGGTTACCATACCATTCACATATGGTTTCCTCCCTAGCACAAGGATTCGGCTCCCATCTTCAAAGATCTTCCATGGTTTATAGCAAAACTGGATTCCCCTCTTCATCCACCACTCAAACAGGTTAAAATTTGAATTTTGGAAGCATAGGTGGTGTATACTTAAAGCAAGCTTCTTTAAGCTAAAATGGCATGAAAAAGGGGTGAAAATCATGGGATTTGAGTGTGGGAGAATAGAGAAATGGGATGGGGTTAACAATGGAACTGGATTAGCTTTAAAAAGTTGAACCATCTACTTTTCTTGTCGGCAATGCCAGATTTCTGGACGCCACTATGGTGTTCTTCTGAAGCGGTGCCAGATTCAACTGCCCATTGTCCTTTGCTATTTTGCCTTATTTCTTCTCCACTTTGGTTCTATGTTTCTTATACCTTTTTGGCTATGATTTTTTCACATAATACTAGCATTAAATTTTCTTTTATATATCATTAGAATACACATCATTTGTCCTCCATATATCTAGCTCATATTCAAATCTTAATCACCCTATTATAAAATAACTTTATTCATAATTTGGCAATGCATTCTTCTACATAATGGAGCAAATTTTTCTTCACCTCAATTCATTCCTATTTATAATTAGCTAGAAGCAATTGCCTTATATTCAAACACAAAATTACCCACAAATTAACACTGTAGGTGTTACAAGTAGAAATACACATTGGAGTCACCACTCCATTCTAGATTTTAGCTTGAGAGCGCCTTTACAAATGCACTAAACAATGGGTATGAGTCCACACTCTAATATGTTATCTATGCCTTCTTGGATTATACTTAACAATGCCAATTGAAAAAAGTATAACAAAAAATAATGAAAGTGATAAATGTTATAGGTTTACACAACAAAATTTAGGAATAAGAAGCTATCTTGAAAATGGGTGATTTGTAGTAAATACATTTTAAAAAGATTCAATCTAGAGAGAACTTCAAGAAGCTTTGGATACTTGAAAATTTTAAATAGATAACGAAGGTTAATACTCATCCCTTTTAAATATACCCATCTTTACTCCTTTTATAGGGGTTCCTTTCAAAAAAGCCATTGGAGGTGCATTTACGAACTTTGGACCTTTGGTTGGTAGGAGGGTATTAATGGCACTTCCAACATCTTTTTTTTTTTTATAAAATTTTTCCTTGCAATTGGTTTAGTCAAATAGGAGTTTAGTCAAATGCCTATTAGTGGATGCATTGCCAGAAGAATCCATCGAAGCATTAGTCGATGCTAAATTACAGATGATTGCCGGACTAGAAAGCTAAGTCCTTGACTCTGTCCATCAAACCATTAGGTTATATGCTTTAAAAGATCATTCTCAGATGCTTCTGCTAAAGGTGCAATACTTGCCTTTTTCGAATGAACTATCTTGTCCTATTCAAGTATTTTTATAACCATTCCAATTGATATGTATATCCATTTCAACTTGTCTTTGTAAATGCATTCTTTCATAAGTAAATCATTAGTAACATAGGGACTTTAATACTCACTTTTGTAATCATTAAAATTATGGGAATTGGATAGGAAAGAGCTTGACATTTCCCCCCTTTTAAATGATGACAAAACATGATTGTCAAAATGAATTCACCTTAGCTAATGCATATAATAAAGGTTTACACAATGACACATAATAACTTGAAAACATTAATATATACAATTATTCAAGCATAACAAACATTCGTTCCATTCAAAACATGTATAGACTTCATCACTAATATATTCAAGCTGTTATTAGATCAAAGTAATATTATTACTAAATTTCAAATTGTTTGAATTTGATTTTGGTAGCTCCCCCCTAAGTATAAGCACTTACACACTTATGCTTGTGTTAAGTTTTTAGAAGAGCTTGGTCAAGGAGTTTGATTATAGTTCTTGTAAACTTTAAATTTCCATTCTCTCCCCCTAAATATATGCTCTATTTTAGAGACGAATCACTACTTACTTTTCTTCAATTTCTTCTCCTACTTTTTGTCATTATAAAAAATGGGAATTAAGAGAAGCAAGTTTTAGCAATTTTCTATTCATTTTTCTCCGGTTTAATTATTTTTCTTGATTGTTTATAAGAATGCTATGAGAATGAGCATGCAATATGAGCTGTGCGAGACACCAAACAGTATGAGAAAATGCTTTTCATTTCTAAAATCTAAAAAAAACCATGTTGGTCCCCTATAAGATGGTAGCTCAGGAGGGAAGGGGGGGGGGTGCGGTGATAAAAATTAATTTTGCTCTTAAAAGAAGGATCACAAAGCATAATACTTAATTTTTATAGTGGTTTAGCCCAAGTTGGGTTCCTACTCCAATTCTTTAAGATAGTGTATTTCTTACTGTCTTAGGTTCTACTAACCATAAGACTTTCAACAACACATTGGTTTTACATAGCGCACAAACTAACTCTTACAAATCAATCATTGCAAAAATTTCTTTTTGTAGGAATACAAATCAATAACAATGCAAGTCTCCCTACTTTCAGAGATTACCTCTTATATTGCAAGTTTCCCACTTGCAATGACAAAAAAAAAAACAAATAAACAAAAGAAACTTGTACAATGATTTGTCTCTTAATAAGGCTGAGTTATACACAATATAAAATTACTTAATGAAGAACTAAGTTTCAAACTCTTATGAAACTAGGATAGATAGAGCTTTGAGCCTTGGATAGAGCTAATGAGCAGTGGAGCAGAAACCTTTTGGAAGAAAACTTTGCCTCTTGTAAATGCAAAAGTTTAGGCTTAGTGAATGTCAAAACTTATTTTACATTCTGAGTGGAGTCTTTATTTATAAGCCATGGAAGAATTTATAACTGTTTGAAATGGATTTGTTGAGATTTTGACCATTTTATCTTGTTAGCAGTACATGTATCAAAAAGTTGCCAGCAACATCTATAGACCTCTATGATCGAGTTTTGCTGTCAATAACCATTAGCAGTAATAAAAATAGACCTTGGCATCCTTGGTTTATCCTCTGTCAATGCCTCTATCCACCCTTGGAGAGGAGGTAGCCTATCCAGCAACCACAACAAACCTCTTTTTGTGCCTAGATATCCTCCATAATCTTCTCCATAGGTTCGAACAATCTCAACTACCTTTGACAACTAGTTTTGCAAACCTTTGTAGCATCAAGCTCTCCTTTGTAGATGGCTCTATGGAAAGACTTCAACTTGGACATGTATCTAGGTTGTTCTAGAGACCTCTGTAAGAGAAGAGTTCTCCTCTTTGCTAATATCTGCGGTTGAAAACTTCATTTTTATTTTGAATTTACTTGTTTTCTTCCATCTTTATTTACTTCGTGATATGTTTGGATTGTTTAAAGGCATTGTTTGATGATCTTGGCTCCAATATCACTCTTGCTTTGGTTCCTTCATGTTTTTCTTTGTGTTTTATATTTTACTTTTGCAACACTTAGAAATAAAACTGTTAGTACCTCCTTTTCTAACTCATATCATCAAACCTAAGTTATTATTGTTCATTCATCATCAAAATTAAGTTATTTATGGAGAATAAACTTAACATTCTCCCCCTTTTTAATGATGATAAAACATTTGAGTGTGCCTTTCGCTTTTAAGCATTAAAAATATTTTTAATAGAGAGATTTTTTTGTGTTGAACCAAACCTCCTTTACTTGGATTGATTTTGATGATGAATGCATTTAGCCAATCAAGTTTTGATGATAAGCAAAAGCATATGAGTGAATAGTTAAGGTACTGATAGTTATATTCCCTAGTATTGTAGTGATAGGTATAGTAATAGGTATAAACATATTTAGGAAAATTAACTTTAGTTAAGTGGATAGCGCAAACATAGATCATATTAGAGACAAAAATCCATAACATTATGTCTATTAAGGAAGAAAATGTAAATGCTCAAGAGAATGAATGACAATGAAACTTTGAAAAGAATTTTAGATAAAAAGAGACATGATTGAGATCACGAAGAATAAAGCTAATATATGAAGAAGCTCAGTATGTCTGAAGAATGTCAACTAAAGACACTTGATTGGAGTTTGGAATAACTTCTAGAATGTTTCAAATGCAAGATCCAAGCATTCTGTTGAACCAACCTCCTTACCAGGCTTGATTTTGATGGTGAACATATATAATCAACCAAGTTTTGATAATGAGTAAAAGCACATGAGTGAAAGTTTAAGCTACTGATCATTATTTCCCAAGTGTGTACTAATAAATAATATATTAGAAAAATAGCATAAGGGATAGCATGTACAAAATTCTATTAGAGAAAAGATCCACCACTTTATGAGGAAGAAAATGTAAATGATCAAATGAGAAAGAATGACACTAAAATTTTGAAGAAGTGGTGTGTGAAACAACTTCCAAACATGCCTCAAAATATTTCCATAGTAATTCAGACTTGTGCTCAAAGTTGGATAAGAATCAGGGCTTCAAAATGAAGAAAAATCTAACTTCCACACTCAAGCAAAGAGATAGATACTGAAGAAGCAAGTTCGGACATCACATAACAAATTCTAAATATAGAACAAGACCCGGACATTGCTGAACAAGAAGCCAAGATGTTGGAATTACAAAGCCATTCTAGGACATAAAATTTGAACTCAGACACTATCGAAGACTAAAGACAAAAGCAAAATGTGTTAAGAAATCTAAGTCCAAAAATCCTAAGTATTAAATCCTGGACATAGCCACATTTGAAGACACATGTTTGAAATCTTAAATTCATATATGAAGATCATTTCTAGATATGGCGATTCATTCTCAGACATAATCGAATATGGTGTTACAAGTTGAATGATTCATCCAAGTCTGAAATATTAATTTCAGACATGGCCACTCAATTTTGGGCATGATGAATTATTTTTGGACATAGAAAAATGAAGTCTATTGAAAGCCAAGCACTAGTTCAAGTCCAAAATTTTAATTTTGGACATGACTATTGAAAACCTAGACATGATGGTTCACTTTTAGATATGGCCAAACATAATTTGTTTCAAGCTAAATGACTTAAGCAAGCCCGAGAACTTAATTTTGGACATGAAAACTGAACTTAGACATGGCTTAAGAGATTTAAAACATGAAAACCCGCAAGAGATCTCTAATAGATAGAAAATCCTATTGATTCACTTGCATTAAATAAACATTGTCTTCTCCAACGAGTAGAATTTTAATTAAGCTATAAAAGGAGTAAAGAAAGGTCATTCCAAGAGGTAACAAAAGTTAGAAGATTTGAGAAAAGTAAGAGAAACAAACAATAGCATTTACTCTTAGACATTAAAGTTTTTTTCCAAATTCCACTGAGCCAAAACTCCATTTACAATCAAGAACATTCTCTGCAACAATATAAGCGAGTCCAAAACTTTGTATTTGTTGCTATACATTTATTTCTATTACATTTAATTATATACAAACTCAGCTTATGTAAGAGGCATTCCTTATTATATGTCTTTCATTGATTAGGATAGCAAATAAGAGGCTTGCCGATCTTGTATAAGTTTGTTGGTCAGCTTTGGAAACCATCTGGGATAAGTTTATTGGTGAGTTTTGAAAACGAACTTGTGTATATGTTTTTTGGTGAGCTTTGACAACCAACCTATGTAAGAGTTTGTTGGTAAACTCGAAAAAACCAACTAGTGATTAGTGGAACTTGAGTACAGTGAGTGAGGCTAATTTAGAGAGAGGAGTAGGCACCATGTTGTAGGCTGAACCTCTATAAAATACTTGTGTGTACTATTCCATGTGACTCATTTCTAGTTATTTTAGTACCTTGATTTTATATTGGTAAAAAATTTAAAAAGCTCAATTCACTTCCCCTTGTGAGCTGCCTTAGTGTTGATCCAAAAACTTGTATTCAGACTTGCTTCATGCTAATGATGCCTCAAGTTTAGAAAGCTTGAAATGTAAACAAATATGCTTTATATGTATATAATTGATTCATTATTTATACAAGCACATACACTTGTTTGACATGAGTTTAAATGTAAAGAAGAAACTGTCTTGATCCATATTGTGTTCAACCTTGCTTATTATTTCAATATTTTGGATCATATGCAAACAAGTTTTATAAAGATATCATGTACATGCATGAAGATTGAGAATATGATCCATACTGGATATATCTTGATATGTCACTCTATAATGGATCACATTCATATATGCTTGAAATATGTATGTCACAATGAGTTGTTATTTGTGCAAGCATATTAAAATCTTAGAAATGAAGAAATTATGATGATCTACAATGCATTCAGTTTGGTGTATCATATTTAGATTTGTTAGATCATTTATATGTTTCTTTTATTTGATAAAGAAGAAAGTAGATGTGATTCATGAAGTTATCATTCATGTATAGAAGAATAAAAATATGTTTGAACGGATTCATTCTTTACAAAAACATGATTCACATTATCTAGCCATGTTCTACAAATTGTGTAAATTATACGTGGATAAATGTGTTTTAATTTAAAATGAAAAAGAATAAAGTTTCAAAAGTAGCAAAAGTTCAAAATTGGAAGTGTAGGATTGCAACCGCTTGGAGCAGCCACCTATGGATGTCACCAACCAATTCAGACATAAAAGTAAAGCCTAAAACCATGTTTGAAGGAGCAACTGAGCATATCACTTGCCAAGTCCCCTATCGCCTATGCATATTGCTTGGTATCACAAGTCCTTAGCTTAATTGCCTATGGATGAACAACAAGAATGGTGTGGTAGTTTTTGAAGAAAACCGACCACAACCACTTGGACATACTGCCTTAGCAGCTTGCACCTGCCGATGTTCAATGGTCGAAAATTTGAATGTTGCGAAATCACAACTTGTACCATACTTCTACAAATGGTTAAGATTTTAAACAATCTTTTTAAGAAGAAGCTGAGAGACATTTCGAGAGTTAGAAAGAAGAAGAAGAAGTAAGTGGCTGAACTTTAATCTTTATCAAACATCTTGTAACCTTAAAAGGCTAAGAGCTTAAACTTCCACACTCACAAAAGAGCTTTCATAGTCCTATTTTCCATCAAGGTCTACTTTTCACAACATAAGGGACAAACTTCTACCTCAAAAAGCACCATCTTAAGTCCTTCCCACTAATAAACCAGAAGCTTGAGGTTTTTAAGTCCCAAAGACAAATCAAATACTAGAAACCCCTTTCAAGTTTTCAAGTGCATTCACTCCAACAAATTATCAACATCAAGAAGCTTCAAAGCCATATCATTTCCTACTTCTGGGAGTCTGAATCACTGTAAAGTTTTCATTGTATATCTTTTTATGTTTGCTTGAGCTTTAACTATGTGTACATATTAGCCTAGAAAGAGGCACTTCTCTATACATGTTGATTTGTAGAGTTCTTGGTTAGTTTATTGAAAAACCAAGGTTGGAGGAGTTGCTGGTTAGCTCTTGAGAAACTAGATTGTACAAGTTTGTGGTGAGCTCAAGAAAACCATGATTGTATGAGTTATTAGTAAGCTCTTGGAAAAACCAATAGTGTGAGTTTCTAGTGAGTTTTGAAAACTAGTGTAAGAGTTTTTGGTTAGCTCGGGAAACTAAGTGTTATTTCACAGGGTATAGTAGAACCCAAGATTGGGAAACCTTTGAGAGTGGAGAAGGTGTCAAAGGGAGAGCCAGAACCACTATAATTTGCATGTGCGATTGTTTTACTTTCTTGCTTTCCATTGTCATATTGTTCATTTTAATTTGATTAGCACACTAGCATGAAAAACATGGATTGATTACTCAGCATTTATCAAAATGTTTTTAAACCCAATTCACCTCCTATCTTGGGTATAGCTACCTAACAGGACCAACAATTGGTATTAGAGTGGTCTACATCAACAATTGTTGTGACCATTTGGTTAATCTAATAATGTCATCCTACATGTTCTATGAAGGATATTCCATCTCACAACTTCGATGCTTGATGAAATGAGTTTTAATCAATGTCAAAAGAGAATAGAAGTAAGCCTTATGGCCAACGACCTTGAAATGTGAAAAGTTATTTTTACCAGTTTAAATGAGGCTGATGAGAGAGCTAAGCAAGTAAACATCAAGGCTAAAAATGCCTTGCTGCATGCTCTCTACCCCACCAACCACAAATATGCCTCAACCTGTAAAAGTGCAAGAGATATTTTGGACAGGATAAAGGCAATTTTTGAAAGGAAAATAGATTTGCACTCACATGATACTAATATTGCTATTGAGAATAACTTGAGTGCAAGAAATCAAGAAAATGAGGAGTAGCTTTCTAAAGAAGAAGAAGAAAACACTAATTTATCAATCAAATGTTCAAATAAGCCATAACAAAATTTCATTTTATCAATCAATTATACATAGGAGTGTAACAATATAACATTCCCCTTCATGCCATACATAATTAAATTTTTTTATATGACTAAAGCACTTCTCAGCATTCTACTATCATATCTCAAAATATCATCCCTTTTATATCACATCAATTAACTTTTCTCCAGTAGTATTCAAAATTTCTGGCATACCATTCATTATAGTCATCATTCACTTTAATATATAATCCAATAAAATGCATATTTATCTAAATAAACATCTAAGACTTATGCTATGACACATTATATATGGTAAAATCAATCAAATAGCCAGCTAAGGCTCATATAATCATATCAGTTTAAGAAATCCAATGATTCCATCACAATTCAATTAAACAAACAAAACTAAAAAAGTCAATCTTCTAACACAACTATCATAAAGCTTAATGGTTTCATCATTTTAATTGCAAATAAACTATAAGACTTATATTCAAACATCCAATTATAATTCGTATAGCTATCACCATGCTTCCACTGCACTACTTTGAGAATAACATACATTTATTATCAGTATAATTACTCATTTCAATCCAACTTATCATAATACTGTCACTTTCATTTCATCTCAGTAGTAGTCATGCAATATCATTTCAATTCATAATTCATTTACATAAACTATGCATAATCAATTACTTCATAATAAGCATTTACAAGCCCTTCATTTCTTTACTCACGCCTTCAATTTAGCATCTACTCAATGTTCTTACAAGTTCCTATAGCATGTCATTTCCTATGCCATTCTAATACCCTATGGCCATCATGATTATGGATTTTTGTACTTGCACACAAATAAGTAGGACTTATCATAGAGATAAGCCTTGGGCTTATCACTTAGAGTTTGGGACTTATCACATAGATATATCCTAGGCTTTGATACCATTCTGTCATGCACCGCTTTTCGAGGCACAATGTTAAAATTTTCAATAAAATTCACCTCGATTTCCCCACTTTAGGGTGGGGGTCCTCTGATCCTAATCTATCATTCCTCGACTTCGTGGCTCAAACCTATCACTATTCCCCTATAAATTCTCTATTCTAAGGGAATATTCTGCCAAAATTTTGGTAGAGTCTCCCTCGAAATATGGGCCTGAAAACTTGATTTACAATCATCATATAATTTCTAATATAAATCATAATTTTAAAATAATAAAATCAATCACAAAATACTACTAGAACACACACTTACTTGCCCAGATCACACTTCATAGGGAATCAAATCATCCTGCCATAATATTTTCACTATTTTTCTATGATATGCCATATATTTAATAATACATTAATGGAATCATAAAGATTACAAATTGCAATATTTTATGGTCTACTTTTCATCTTTTCATACAATCATGCAATTACACAATTCCAATTTACAATTTCATATCAATATAACACAAGAAAATGTCTTCTACTCTGATTCACCACTTTTAACTCATAGTTGGACTTCATTGCTTGACCTGACAGCTAAAAATATAAGAAAGACATGAGTTCCGGGTGAACTCAGTAAGCAAGCATGTTAGTAGAAAATATAATTCAAAATCAAGATAAATTATATTCAATTTATAAAGCCAATTCAGTTCATGCCCAATATTATCACATCTTAAACATTCCAAATTCATCATCACAATTATCAAATTTCATAATTTACACATGCTATTCAATGGGATGTTCTTCATCCCTTTTAATAAACAACCACATACAAGAATAACGGTCCTACAATGAACATCAATAGCCCAATCCAAGAGATAACCACTATCCCAACAAATCAAATGCATCAATCTTAAACACAAAAGGGATGTTTATCATCCCCAACCAAAACAACCATGCTGAGATACAATCAAATGGGAGTTTCATCTTCAATTATATGATATAGCTAATCAAAGGAGGGGCACCTACCTACTTTAAGTGAAGAATCTATAATTCCACGAGCTTCTAGCTTTATCTCATGCTCAATGTCCTACACATAAGCCATTTTAACTAATTCATATTCAGTCACTAAATCATACTTTTAAAGACCATTAGTCATTCCAACATTCAATTTAGAAACCCTTTAAGTGCTTAATTGCACTCTAATATCAATCATATGGTCATTTACATAACATTCCTCTTGAATTACTTTCTAATCATACATTAAATACATAATGTTGATGTCTCTAACATAGTCGATCCCCCATTATAACATGGATAATCAATCACTTATTTTCCTTGTGAAAGTACTTTATCAACAGGTAATAAACATTACTTAAATCAAGGTTTCTCCACAAAATTTCATTAGGAATCTTCTTTCTTGATATCATTTATCATATATTTAACGTCATTAACATGATTAATCATTGAATCAACTTGAAAATAACTCAATTAAAATTTTAATTTACTCAATTTAGGGCTTACATAGCTTACACTTCAAAAATTCCAATTTGATCTAAACTAAGTCATGGTCCATAATCCATTTCACCAGTTCAAATGACTTTAAACAAGTCTTAATACATTACAAAGCAAGAACTAAACCTGTTTCTTATGAGAATTTCATATAAATCATAAAATCCCCCAAAAATCATCATGGACGAACCCTAACAGGTCATTTCCATGAATTCTCAAGCCCACATCATGAGAATCATCTAATAACATCATTTCCCCTATGACACAAACCATGTAATTTCACTCAAATTGCAATGTTTATAAAATTCTACAAAACCCTAACTCATGAAGATCAAATTTTCAAATGGGAAGAAGTAAACGACCATGTAAATCAAGCATGGCCATCCTCCATGAGCATGATTCCAAGCTCTAAACTTGAAGAAGCATCCTTATTTTGTAATAAATCAAATTTCTTCCCATCTCCCATGGTTCAAATGGTAGAAATTCAGTTTTAATCAAAAGCTCACATGGTAATCAATCTAAATCTTCTTTTTCTCAAGAAAAATGGTCAAGAACTAAGCCTAAATAGAATTAGGGTAGAGGGGATAAGAGAACGGAATAGCCTAGAGAAGAAATAGGATGAAACTAAGTTAAAAAAGTTGGATAGTCAACTTTACAGCAAAATGGATGCCTCTGCGGCCATTTGGCAGCAACTTAGGCACCAAAATCTGGTAGGAAGACACACCCCTACTATTTTGGCAAAATATCTCTCATATGACATCCAAATTGCATGATTTTTAAGGCATTAGAAATTTAAATTAAAGGGCTACAACTTTCATGTTGAAACATGTTTCTAATCAGTCCATAAATATGTCAAAAATGGAGCATAAATGACCCCATTGTAATATTTAGTTTCCAGTCATCATATGTTAATGTTTAACACATAAACTAACTCCAAAATTATAGGGTGTTTGGTGGTGCTGTCGTGGGCACCCAAATTTAGAACCTTGCTCCAATCTAATTTTTTGTAGTAGTGTGAGTAAGGGTC
>JAYJMB010046829.1:0-10408 GCA_036873735.1 Pouteria campechiana
TGTCTAGCAACCCAGTCTAGAACCGCGTCATTCCATCCGCCCATTGACTTGAGGCGGTCTCCCAAATGTCAAGTCATTGCAATGTGCTCGGCGATCCCAAAGACAGCACACGTTTATTTTTAAAAGAGAGTGTGTGATTTATTTTGGGTTTCTAAGACGCATTGTACTTTTCCTTTTAATCAAGGGTTTTCTCCAGTGTGGAGATGTAATTAGGATCACTTGTGGTCTGGGATGTGAACACAATTTTTTCTGATGTACATAGCAAAGTGTAATTATTTGAGGAAAATTAATAATGATAGAAAAATCCTTTGGTGATTGCCCAAGGAGGCCAATTTCGGTCATGTCATTCCATTTGCATTAATTTTTTTCCTCATCATTTACTGTGCCTGATCTGATCGATTCTTTTTTAGCGATCCAAACACCCGGTCTTGAATCCTTCCGAGATATGCCAATCGGGTTACAAAACACCTAATGTATCTATGGTTTCTTACAGTCTAAATAACAGAAATCACCCGATCTTGATTTCACCGAGGATAAACCAATCGGATCAAAACACCAATTTTCTAAGTTGACTCGGTGCGTAGCAACCCAATCTAGAACCATGTCATCCTATCCGCCCATTAACTTGAGGCGATCTCCTAAATATCAAGTCATCTTAATGTGCTTAGTGATCCCAAAGACAGCACACATCCATTTTGAGAGAGAATATGTGTGTTTTATTTTTGGGTTTCTAAAATGCATTGTACTTTTCCTTTTAATCAAGGATTTTCTCCTATTGTGGAGATGTAATTAGGACCACTTGTGGTCTGGGATATGAACATACAATTCTTCTAATGTACATAGCAAGTGTAATCAATTGAGACCATGTCAATAAAAATAGAAATTATTTGATTCATTCCACAAATGACAAATCTTGTGTTGTTGTTCCATTTCTTGTCCTTGTTACATGCTTCTTCTGCATTCTTCTGAAATTTTCCTCTTAATTCAGAGTACTTCCTATGAAACTTCCAAACGTAATTTTGGAAATTCTAAAGCCTCAAAACATTCCTCAGAATATTTCTATATCCTCTAAAAGTCTCTTTTGAAATCAGAAATCTTACCAATAAGTCATTAGCTTAATTTAAGTCATTAACCAAGTTTTATTGTCATCAAAACAATACACCAAAATTCAACATAAACAACTAATGTTTAGAAGGGCTAATGGATAGGCAATAGTTATCTAGATGGCTTAATTGCTCCAAATATGATCGAGAACTATTGACACCTAAATTTGATGAGTGAAATATTGATTGAGCTCTCAAGGTGATAGTTTGAGTTCATTTGAGTCTAGTCTTAGAGTCCATTAGGCTTAAATTTAGGAGCATAACCTAAACCTAATAGGTTAAAACCCAAATCCAAAACAAAATCTCAATCATGCAAAATAAAAAATTTATTTTTGAACCCTTAATCTTCCCATAGAAAAATCTAAGCCTAAACATATAAGGTATTCCTTAATGAATTATTAAAAATTATCGGAAAAATGACTTAGAAAATTTATTTTGATATAATTTTAAAATATTACCTTTATCTAATTTTAAAATTATCTTTATTTTAAATTTATTTATTTGACCATTATTTCTTTAAAAACTACAAAAATATCGCCAAAAAAGCTGCAAATAGGGTCTTCCCCCTTCGAAAAACATAAAAGAAAATTAGAGCGAATCTATACCCAAAAAATAGGAGAGAAATTAAGGGAGTTTATTAAGAGGTTTTTTATAGTATTCTTTTAAGAGTTCTTTCGGCTTTTGAAGAGGTCCTTAAATCGGAAGATACACTTGCCAACATTCCGAATCTAAGTTTTTCTTTTCCTTTTATTTATTAGAAAATAGAATTATAGTTTTTCATTTAATTTTCATCTAGAAATTATAGCATATTGAATATTATATTTTTCTTTTAGAAGTTTATAACCAAATTTTGAGACCAAGGTTTTATAAATCACGAGGAGCCGGAGACATTCTCATCGGCATGGTTTGTAATTGATCCTGTTCTTGACATTGATGCTAGATCTTGACAACTTGGTTTTTGAGGGCGACTGAGAGGTGGAGGTGGAGATAGAGAGATGGGTTTTTAGGGTTGTTGAGGGGTGATTTTTTGGCTGGGGACGAACGGCTTTCTAGCGAAGGGTTTGAAGCGGTTATGGCTTTTTAGGGCATTTGTGTCAAATCATTCAAATTTAGTATCATTTAAATGGATGATTTTGATAATTAACGATATTGGAAATAATTCTGACAAGAAATAGTGATTGAAGCCTTTGGACGGACCTTCCTGAGATGATATGATTGTCTTCATATATTTTCAAATGCTACTCGTGCTTGTGGATTAAGTCCTCTTCCAAGTTAATTAATTTATTTTCCTGGCAGCTCATCTAATGGTACATGTGGCGTATATTATAGATAATATCGATGCCCGCCAGACGGTGTTTTCTAGCGTTTATTACAAAGAAAGAAATTCAAAAAAACAATCCCTAACATTGCCATATGTTGTTTAGACATCTCTTCTGAATAACCGATGCAATTTCCTTTACAAATTCCTTTGTGGGTAGGATCTTATCATGAACTTAATTCTCTTTCTTTTCTCCGCAAAAAAAAAAAATAATAAATCAGGAGTTGGACGGTTCGGATTAACTAGATATCTTGCCAAGTATATAAATCATTAGGTGAATGCAACAAGCTACTACTAATAGCACGTGACAAACGAACATCGATTTTCACATTTAAATGTGATTGATTATAGGCATAGGGCAGCAGGCACGTGAACTCATTTATTGGCTATTTTCTTTAATATTCAACGATTATGCTTGCCCTTTAATTGATGAAAAGTAAAAGGAGCTAAAACACCCAGCAGCCTAAAGGCTTTAATAATATTCCTAGCGCAGGCACACCCAAAAAAAAATCTCTCCTTCTCAGTGAACTTCAACCCAAATATTCCATTTTCCACTGTTATATCACCTAGGTTCAGTTCCCTCACACCAAAACTAGGGGTACAAGTGGGTTGGGTTAAACCCGTAACCCATTGAACCTAATCTGGTTTTAGTAGGGTTAGGGTTGAATAAATACAAAACTTAGGTTAAAAAAATTGGGTTGAGCTCAATCTAATTTATAAATTGGGTTGGATTAGGATTGATGATTAAGTAACCCAACCAACCCATTCGACCAAATTTCTCCACTCCTTACATAACCATCCAACATTTTTCTTTATCTTTTAATTAGCATTTTAAGGCTTAAAATTTTTCTTGAATTTCTTTATTTACTTGAATAAATAAAGAACTTTAGTATATTGAAATTTGCTTATAGATAAAAAAAAACTACAATACTTCATTCTTACCGAATACGTTTTTTATTCATATTCATTTTAAAACTTCTTTAAAGTATCCATACATAATTATTCATTTTAATTGAGAATATTTTATATAAATTTTAAATATATTTTATTTAATTTTATGTTGTTCTTAACTTTTTCAATATATTTTTAACTTATTTTAATCTAAATTATTAACCTTTAACCCAACCCAAAATTTTAAGTTATATTAGGATTAGGCTTGAAATTTTAGAAAATAGATGAGGGATATGGTTGACCCTAATATGAGGTGACCCAACCGGGTTGCACCCCTAAACCCAACCTAAGAATCCAGGAAAAATAAAACCCTTAATTAATCCCCATAAGTAAATACTTATACAAAAGGAGTCTCTATATAGCTGCCCACGAAATCTAAATTTTGAAATATCACAGTTCAAGGTTATATTCTGGCTGCCCAACCCACGAATAATATACATGCGCACTTTGATTGCGCATCAAGTGATACCATCCTCGGATTATTTAGTGGGATTAATGCTTTATATATATTATATACATATGTATTAAGTTTTAATATATAGCTAGCCTTTATAACTCATCTAATAGACATGAAACAAGTGTTAATCCAAATCCTCTAAAATAATGCTTGGATGATTTGATTTGTATCAGTCACAAATGCCCACACACAATCCATCCAAGTGTAATTATTAAAATAAGCATAGCAAAGCCATAGAAAAAACAGTTGGATGAAATAGGAGTCGTCATGTGCAGCGCCTGTCTATGATCCAGCAGACTAAGCCATTGTACAAAAACCAAGGCTCTGCCAACGTGGGAAGAGATTCGAATGGGGAGGGTACCGAGGCCACGACCCTGAAAATAAGGGCTGGTGGGGGGTTTGCAGCGCCGCTTAGCTTTCCTTCTGGGTTTTGTTTGTGGCCGAAATCTTTTTTTTTTTATTATTTTGAGCGACAATAATCATTCGCATTAAAAAATAAAATAAAATATTTTTGATTAAACAATTAAAACTGGTGAGCAAGAGGGTTTTAGTTTGGGCAGGCAAAAGAAGGTGTATGAGGAATTTCATGTGGCTTGGCCTCGATTTCAGGGATTGGTCTTAAAGCTGTTTCATTTGTGTTTTTATTTCAAAATAAGATGCCCCCCACCTGGTGGAATGATCGTATGCGAAGCATTTCCACGCATCTACTTGCATTTGGACTACTTGTAGACCGTCTCTGTAATCAAACGCATTCATGAAAAAATTGTAACAAATGCTGTGGATGGGTGGTCCGGATTATCCACTTTATGAGTGTAATTAATTCTTTTCTGTGCAGCATATGAATCCTAGGTCAAGCCAAATGGACGGTCTCCATTGATGATTAGGGATTTGATTCACGTACGTTTCCATGCAGCTAGATGGTTGCACGGGAAGCTTTTTTGTGCATCTACTGACTCCTTATAAATGTATTGATGTAGACCAACACCAAACTATTTTGATTGGAAATGACTATGTTAGCAGCTATAATGGAATTATGTTTTTATTAGACTATGCCCAATTAAGTACTATCCATCATGCGAAAGCTCAAAAGCTCACCCACAACGTGATAATTCAGGTATAGCTTTAGTTGCATAGAAACGTGTGGCCCGTCTAATTAATTTATGGATTTTGAGTTTTGATGACTGGTCATCTGATGCATTCACTATATGTGCCAGAAGCTTGGGTGGTAAAGATTAGATTGGTGCTGCATGTACCTATCGCTTAGCTCATGAAGCGTGAGGGGCAGTAAATGGAATGTTCACTTTACGATGCAGTTAGTAGTAGAGTCAAAGATTAGCACATGTTAACAGCTGTTTGTTTAAAGTGCATGTAAACACTAAACGATGGTGGAAATATCTTCTCACCTTAACTTAATAAGACATTTGTTTCATTTTACTCTCATCCAAGTAAGCTAAATAATTCTTATTCAACTGCACCTTTCCAATTTGGCCATTGTTTTTCAAATTAATTATATATTTTTTTTATAAATGAGATTATTTTTCAAAGGTAATCTTATTTTTCTACATTTATTAAGCTATTCATTCTCTTCTTTTTTTCCTTTTTGTCTCATTTCTTGATTTTATCTTTATCCTTTACTGATTCTCATTACTTACCTAATCCACTCATTAACCTTCTTGAAACAAGCCGTTAAGAACCAAAAAGTAAAAATGAACAAGAAAAAATACATTGGATGGACATATTTAAAACTTCGTGGATACTAAATGGAAGGGCAAGATCAATCATTGAAGATGGATCTGGTCCACCTGCTGTCGTTTCACATGTTTGCTAGAAGAGTGTGTGGAACCTAAGAGGATGGTCAAGACGCTACATGATAAAGACAACCCAATGCCATTCTAAATTTCATTGCCAAAAGGGAAACTAACAAGGGGATCTAATCATTACACATTTGGCGAAGTTGTAAACCAACTTTGATACATATGGGGAGTGATTCATTTAATACGTTTCCACAGAAACTAAAAGTAAAAAAGCTCCAATTGAACCTCACTAAGATGATTTGATGAAATTCAATTCATTTATCATGTCAAAATTCTTACCTTACGTGTGATTCATGGCCATTTCTATTTGACATAATTTCGAGTAACAATATTAAATGAATAATTTTCAGCATG
This sequence comes from Pouteria campechiana, assembly GCA_036873735.1. Classification (NCBI taxonomy): domain Eukaryota; kingdom Viridiplantae; phylum Streptophyta; class Magnoliopsida; order Ericales; family Sapotaceae; genus Pouteria; species Pouteria campechiana. The sequence goes on from JAYJMB010046829.1 coordinate 5,998, forward strand.
ATGAGATTTTATTACATCATTTAAGTGGGGCCCAAAGTGAGCATCTCCACTTTTAGTATGCGTGTAACTATTTCCAATGAACATCTCCACTTTTGGTATTGGCGTAAATATTTTCAATGAATCAACCCCCTATACGTGTGCGTGGAAAATGATTCTATGATGTTAATATTACAATAAGTATTCATGAAATCTTTTCATTTAGGTCCACTTTTATGATTAAAAAATTGTACTTTGATCATCATATTTATCACTATCATTTAAATCAGAGTACTTAAAATCATCTTGATTGAATGCTTATATGAGCCACACTATTTAAAAATTATAAACCTACATATAAAATGTAAAAATTACTTAAATCTATCCACTTAAGAAGTAAATTCCTTGAAATTTCATAGAATCATTTATTTATAAGTGAAGAACATTTTGAAAGGTAAATATATTTGACAAAAACTTGTGGGTTCATTAATTAATTGCTATATTCACCTTTAAATAATTTTAATTTTGTGATTTATATAAATCTTTGATTAGAATGATTTTTTAGTTCCTAGTTAAATAAGTAATGATAAAACTTATGATTAGATTAATTTTTTCTTAATAAAAAAATAGATCTAAATAAAAAAGTTTCATAAATATTTATTATGAAACCAATGTCACATAATCATTTTCTTACATATGATATTTACAAAAACTGATATCATTAAATTATTAGTATATATTTTATATGCAATTTTATACTTTTTAAATAGTGCAGCCTATACAAGTTAATATGGTTTAAGTATTCTAGTTAAAATAACATTGTAAATATAATGTTTAAATTGAATTTTTTTTAATCATAAAGATGAGCTTAAATGAAAAAAGTTCCATAAATACTTATTATGAAAGCATTAACATAGAATCATCTTTCACCCCCTAACACATACCATATAGAGAAATGATTCAAGAAAACTAATTATTTAAAATTATTTGAAACAATCCTTTCATTTGGAGCCATTTTAATGTTTAAATATATAATAAGCTAACCATCATACTTATGTCAAAAATATTTAATCAGAATCTCAAATTTTATCTTAATTTGAAATTTATATAAGTTATAAATTAAAATTATTTTAAAGAATATTCATCATTAAAATAATTTAATAATTATTGTGACCTATGAGTAAGTAATCTACTATTTATGCCTTTAAAAGTATTGTTCTTATTTATATAATTAATAGCATTTCGATACATATGTAGATTGATTTAAGTGATTTTTTTTATTTCACATATGATATTATACATTTCAATAATGTAGCTCATATTAAAATGATGTTGGATTTGAATATTTTAGCTAAATGAATAATGGTAATATATTTATCTTGATTCAAAACTTAGATAAGTTATAAAATCAAAATCATTTTTGAAGAATATTTATCATTAAAATTATTTATTAATTGTTGTGACCCATGTGTATGTAACTTACTATTTGTGCTTTTAAAAGTATTATTCTCATTTAGATAAATATTTTATATAATGAATAGTATTTTGATACATAAGGAGATTGATTTAAGAAACTTCTATATCTTACATATGATATTATACATTTAAATACTATAGTCCATATTGAAATGATGTAGAGTATTTTGATTAAATAAATAATGACAAATATAATAAGTACATTGAATTTTATAGTATCTTTATTATATGTTCAAAAAAATTATTTTAAATTATTTAAATAACTAATTGTTTTGAATTGGTAATGATTCAATATACTCACGCAGCTCTATGCACCCTTTTTCATTCCAATTTAATCTGCGTATTTACTATTATCCATCTAGGTAGCATACTTGAAATCATTTTAATTGATTTTATGATCTATGCCATTTGGAAAGGTATAAATTATATATAAAATATAAAATTATTTAAATCCATTTATTTAAGCATTGAAATGATGTAAAATTTTATAACATCATTCATTTAATTGGAAAATAAGATTTCAAAATGTGTACATATCATCAATGTACTCTATATCCCTATAAATATTAAATAATTTTAATAAATTTATATTTATTTTAAATAATATTAATTACATAGAGAGATAGGATAGGTAATCATTGAATTAAAATTCTAGATAATTACAATAAAGTTTCTTAAATGTACATCATGAATATTTTCAAATATTCTTTTTAGCAAGTAGTAAATTCACATAACAAGGATTAGCCTATGTAATGTATTTAAAAGATTAAATCTCATAATAAATTTTAAAAATATATTTTTTAATAAATAAAAAATAAACTTTTAAATATATTTCTTCACTATTAAAAATGCTTTAGGCCATAGTGAATGTATATTATATTATATTCATTAAATATATATTTCATAAATAGATAAATAAAAAATAAAAATTATATCAATTTGAATGGGTCATATAATGAGTAGACCATTGAATATTCAATCCTCTTCTTTTTGATGTTATATAACTAGCTTATATATTTTTTATTTATTTAATAATTTTTTTGTTATTTAAATATGACATTAGGATGTCTTATATATATGTATATGTGTGAGAGAGAGAGAGAGAGAGAGAAATAGAGACTGATATGATATCTCTACTATACCCATTTTAGACTGATATGACATCTTAATTGTTATAACAACATAATATTTTTTGTCAATACCTATATTTTGATTATTTTCCTTAATTAAGACTATATTGATGATGGAACACCTTATTGTACTCTATGATACATAGTATCTAAACAAACCCTAATAAACTTTTAAATATATTATATTTTATAATATAACATCAAATTCATTAAATATATATTTCTTAAAGAGATAAGTAAAAATAAAAAAATTATCAAATTTGAATTGTTCATATGATGAATTTTCCATTGAATATTTAATTTTCTTCCTTATGATTTCATATAACTCATTTATGTAATTTATTCAAATAATGATTTTTTTATTATTAAAATATAATGTTTAAAATTCTATTAAATATTTTAACCTTAAAAATATTTAATATTAGGCCATTTTTATTAGGGTTTCAAAATTATCTAGAAAGTTACAAAATTTACTTAAACATCATATTAATCACAAGAAAAATGTTAATTAAATAAATAAAATAGATAAGAAAATTATACAATATCAAAAGGAAGAAGGAATGAATATTCAATGATCCATTCATTATATGGCCCGTTCCAATTGGATGTAATTTTTAGTTTTTACTTATCTATTCATGAAACACACATTTAATGAATATAATATAATATAAATTTACTATGGCATAGAATATTTTTAAAGGTGAAAAAATATATTTTTTATTTATTGAAAAAAATTTAAAATTTTATTACTTCAAATACATTACATAGGCTAACTCCTATTACCATGAATTTGCTACTTACCCGCATAGGATATTTAAAAATATGTAGCATATACATCGAGAAAACTTTAACCTCAAAGCAGCCGTTTAATACACTACACTATATATGATTATTTCTCATATATACATATAGAGAGAGAGAGAGAGAGAAATGATTCAATAGATGGGATATGGAGGCATTCCATGTAATCTATTTATTTTTTATGAAAATAATATTTTTATTTGATCTAAACAGCCCATAATATTTTCAATATAAGTTTATTTATGATTCTTAAAATTATGTTGATTAGAAACTTGTATGTAGCAAAAACAATAAAATTATTTGGGAGTGAATATGCAGTCATTAGAAAATTTAATAGTTAATGGGAAAGAAGGGTCCAACTAGGAATTCCAGCTATGACAAGGTGCGTCAGATTCGTACTAGAATACCTTTATTTTAATGGGGACATGATCTTTTATCATTCAATCGTTGATATTTTTTAATCATTCAGCCCTTCGAACAATAGCACCTTAATTCAAACAAATCTCTTATTATATTAAGATGTTAAGGGATAGCGCCCAACCACAGAAATTAGACTGTATTGGTGCATAATCAGCATCTTAGAAATCTTGGTCAATTAATATATATATATATATATATATATATATTATTTTCAGGTCATCCATGATTTGATGCGGACGAACTATTATCCAAACTTGGTATCCATGTCTGTCCGTTTGAGGTGTATCAACCCAAAACTATTAAACTAGATGTTCGGTTTGGATTACAAGGCCATTCAATCGGGCACTGCTATTTACTAAATGACTGAAAGATCCTTGCCCTTGATCAAGGTCGATGGTTGGCCCAAAAGAATTAGATTGCTCCACCGACGTGTGTTTCAAAAATCATCGCTTAATTAGAAACTAAAAGCCTTATTTTCATTAGATGCAATGTGCCCAAAGAGAGAGAATGCGTGCAAAATGAAAAATAAAAAAAAATAAATAAAAATCAGAGATTCCTGAGCACACCTCACTCGCTGCACGCGCTGCTTCCTTTGGGTGCTAATTACA
>JAYJMB010046829.1:10508-28115 GCA_036873735.1 Pouteria campechiana
AAAAATAAATAAAAATCAGAGATTCCTGAGCACACCTCACTCGCTGCACGCGCTGCTTCCTTTGGGTGCTAATTACACACCATTTGCCGAGTCAATCCACAATAATGAAAATTAATTCATAGCTCATGAGCTTTAAACAGCTGATCGACGGCCATTATTTGGACACCCCACAAAAAGTAGAAATGCAGTTGTAGATTCATTCGGGTGGTCTTGATCGGCATTGATGTCGCCGGCCCACCATGATTAGTGAGAATTAAAGGGTTGTAAACTATGAAACAGGCATCTAATAGCTTCAACATCAAGTTAGCTGCAAGACAGACTAGATTAAGCCAATAGGAACAGAGGCTGGTTGGTCACACAACCCCAACCTTTCAATTTTCAAACTGGGCCCCAAAAATCTAATTAATTAACCTCCACAAATGACTCAACAAAACAAGGAGCATTAGACATGATGGTATACCACCCTTCTCACAACAACAACACATGCGCAGGCCGACACTTTCCGTCACCACCTTTCACTCTACAAAGACCCATCAAAAGGTCGCCCACATCTCAAATTTCACATCTGCCATTAATAAAGAAACTTTTTCTTTCTTGATTCTACTACCCTTTGGGCATATGGCAACATTTCTCCATTAGGACGGACAAGAGAAGCTATCGATTCATGTTCCTGGCACAAAATGGTAGACAGATGGTCCACCGCACAATACTTCTCCAGTGTACCATCCTACGTGAAACAGAGTAAAAACAACAGCCATGAGGAGTGCAGTGAGGGATTTGAAAAACAATCTCCCGTACATATTATGTCTCTTGTAGCAGCGTGTGACGCGATCCATCAAGGACATAAACTAGTCAGAAGAAAACTCAGCAAAGACCAAACTCAAAGAAAGAGGGAGAGTGATAAGATGCTTTTCTGAGCTATATTTTATTCCGTTTTTTTATTTTTTATTTTTTAAAATTTTTGCGTGCGTTGTTGTTGTTGAAGCGGCCAGCTCTCTCTCTCGCTCTGCGTGTGCTTAGGAGAGAAACAAAAGGGGAGGTTTAAGGGAAGGGAGAGTGGATGAGACCCGATGCATGAAACACTGAGTAGAGAGAGTTGGGATTTGGGGCGATGTTGATGCCAAAGCCGAGGCAGCAAACCCATCAGAAAACCAACCTCTCCGCCGCTGTCTGGAATGCCAACTTCCTACTTCTCTTGCTCTTCTTTGGCTGCTCCATAAAAGCCATCGCAGCTGCTGTTGCCTCGACTCCTAATCATGAGTCTCATGCCCTGCTTTCCTGGTTACACTCCACTGCCAATGTTGGTAGCAATGCATCCTTCTCTTCTCCTGCTCCTGCTTCTGCTTCTCCTATTCCTGAGTGGAATCCTCTCGACTCCAGCCCATGCAACTGGACTTACATTACCTGCTCTCCGGCTGGCTTTGTAACAGAAATCGTCATACAATCTGTCCCTCTTGGCTTACCAGTTCCTTCGCAATTCTCATCCCTTGCCTTTCTGCAGAAACTGGTAATTTCCAGTGCCAACCTGACAGGGACTATTCCAGATGAGATAGGAAGCTATGCTGGGCTCTCTGTTCTTGACCTCAGTGCAAATGGCCTCACGGGGTCCATTCCTGCCTCCATTGGGAAGCTTGCCAGCCTCGAGGTGCTGACTCTCAACTCCAACCAACTCACTGGGAAAATTCCTCCGCAGCTTGGTGACTATCTCAAGCTCAAGATCCTGGAGCTAGTCGACAATCGGCTTTTTGGTAGTCTCCCTGCCGAGCTGGGACGGCTGGCTGGCTTAGAAATCCTCCGCGCTGGAGGAAACAAAGACATTTCTGGGAAGATTCCACCCGAGCTTTCACAATGCAGCAATCTCACCATCTTGGGCCTCGCTGACACCAAAGTCTCTGGCTCCATCCCTGCTTCGTTTGGGAGTCTCAGCAGACTTCAGACACTGTCCATCTATACAGCAATGCTGTCCGGAGAAATCCCACGTGAGATTGGAAACTGCTCGGAGCTAGTCAATCTCTATCTGTACGAGAATTCGCTATCCGGGTCTCTGCCGCCGGAATTAGGGAAGCTGAGGAAGCTCGAAAAGATGCTGCTCTGGCAGAATGATTTGGTGGGAGCAATACCAGATGAGATTGGCAACTGCAGTAGCTTGAAGATGATTGATCTGTCCTTGAACTCACTGACTGGCAGTATACCCGATTCATTTGGACGCCTATCCGAGCTCGAAGAGCTGATGCTCAGCAACAACAATGTGTCCGGATCAATCCCATCTGTGATTGCAAACATCATCCATCTCTCTCAGCTGCAGCTTGACACCAACCAAATATCGGGCTTGATCCCACATGAGATTGGAATTCTTCACGAGCTGAAAGTGTTCTTTGCATGGGACAACCAGCTTGAAGGGAGCATCCCTTTGACGCTAGTAGATTGTAGTAGCCTCCATGCTCTTGATCTTTCCCATAACTATCTCACTGGAAGTATTCCTCCTGGTTTGTTCGGTCTACAAAATCTTACAAAGTTGCTATTGCTTTCAAACTACATATCTGGTTCGATCCCAGCTGAGATTCAATCTGCAAAGTCCCTGGTCAGGCTTCGACTTGGAAACAACAGGATTGGTGGAGAGATACCTAATGGAATTGGTGGACTCGACAGCCTTAACTTCCTCGATCTGTCTGGTAACCATCTAACGGGGCCCATCCCTGAGGAGATCGGGAACTGCACACAGCTACAGATGGTGAATCTCAGCAACAATACACTCCGAGGTGCTCTGCCAGCGTCACTCGCTTCCCTAATTGGACTTCAGGTTCTTGACCTCTCGCAGAACCAATTGTCAGGTCAGATTCCATCTTCTCTTGGACATCTGTCATCTTTGAATAAACTTATTCTCAGTGGGAATTCCTTCTCTGGATTGATACCTTCATCACTTGGTTTCTGCTCAAATCTCCAACTGCTCGACCTGAGCAGAAGTGGATTATCCGGCAGTATACCAGTTGAACTGTGTCAGATTCAAGCACTTGATATTGCACTCAACTTGAGTCGAAATTCTCTAAGTGGCACAATCCCCCCACAGATATCCTATCTGAACAAGCTCTCAGTTCTTGATCTCTCCCATAATAAGTTTGCTGGAAATCTGACCCCACTCGCGGCGCTAGAGAACCTGGTTACCCTCAATATCTCATATAACAACTTCTCTGGTTATCTTCCCGACACCAAGTTGTTCAGGCAGTTACAGATAACTGACTTAGCAGGCAATGCAGAACTATGTAATTCAGGCGATGATGATTGTTTCCTTAGTGATGCCATACAAGGGACTCAACAGAACATCAGCCCCAACAGGAGAAGATCTCATAAACTGAAGCTTGCCATCGCGTTGCTGATTACTGCAATAGTGGCAATGCTTCTTGGAATGGTGGCATTAATTCGAGGGAGGAGAATGCAAAGAAGGGACGAGGAGGAATCTGAGATAGCCTCGGAATCATCATGCCCTTGGCAAGTCACGCCTTTCCAGAAGCTAAGTTTCTCTGTGGATCAGATAGTGAGATGCCTAGTAGATACCAATGTGATCGGGAAGGGCTTCTCTGGTATAGTTTATCGTGCAGACATGGACAATGGAGAGGTTATCGCAGTGAAGAAGCTTTGGCCAACGACCATGGGAGCAAACAGAGACGATCACAGTTCGGTGCGGGACTCATTCTCTGCAGAAGTGAAAACACTGGGTTCAATCCGTCACAAGAACATTGTGAGGTTCTTGGGCTGTTGCTGGAATCGGAACACAAGACTTCTAATGTACGATTACATGCCGAATGGAAGCTTGGGTAGTTTATTGCATGAGAGAAGTGGGTTTTCATTGGAGTGGGATCTCAGGTACCACATAATTCTAGGAGCAGCACAGGGCCTAGCTTACCTTCACCACGATTGTGTGCCTCCAATAGTTCACCGTGACATCAAGGTGAATAACATCCTTATAGGCCTTGATTTTGAGCCATATATTGCAGATTTTGGACTGGCCAAACTGGTGGATGATGGAGATTTTGCAAAGTCTTCAAACACTGTAGCAGGGTCATATGGATACATTGCTCCTGGTTAGTATTAATCTCTTGTTTCTAAAAATTTTTCGTCATCATTCATTTTTTTTCCTTGCAATAAAATGCATGTTTTAGGAAGAAAGATGAAAATAATGTGTATGTATTTTTGTAATGTTTGTTGCAGAGTACGGATACATGATGAAGATCACAGAGAAGAGCGATGTCTACAGCTATGGTGTTGTTGTGCTAGAAGTTTTAACAGGGAAACAACCGATTGATCCAACCATCCCTGACTGCCTCCACATCGTCGACTGGGTAAGGCAAAGAAAAGGGGGCATGCAAGTCCTTGACCCAAGCTTACGTGGTCGCCCTGAATCAGAAGTGGACGAAATGCTTCAAGCATTAGGTGTAGCTCTCCTTTGTGTCAACCCTACTCCTGATGAAAGGCCAACGATGAAAGATGTGGCCGCGATGCTTAAAGAGATACGTAATGAGAGAGAAGAGTATGCGAAAGTTGATGTGCTTCTCAAGGAAAGTCCAGCAGACTGCAAGGATACAGGTGGACCAGCAACATCAGCATCAGCATCATTCCAACAGAGCAACAATACCAGCTTCTCTGCTTCTTCGCTGTTGTATTCTTCTTCCTCAAATAATGTGAGACCAGCGTTCAAGTAAATGAAATTTTCTGTACTTGAAGAAGAGACATTTTAGGTCTTTATTCTTCAGATTTTTACTTCTTTTATGCTATCAATTATAAGGTTAGCAATGGAAAATGTAAAGATTCTTGTTTACCACCATTAGTGGTAGAAGAGCTACAACATGCCTTTCACCGGAATCCCAGCATGTACATTGTTAAGGCTTGAGAAGTAGTTACGGAAAGTATAGTGGAATTTCTATTCCTTAGGCATGATAATAAATCACTTCATATGCAATTCTAATCATGCTTATTGTTTTTTTTTTCTCTTAGCAAATTTCTCCCCCTTTTGAAAAGAAGTAACATCACCAGGGTTTGGACACAGGAGCAATAAATGCACGCATATGCATCTCTACTAGCTGATTAAATCAATATAATGCATTCGGCATTTGTTGTTAGGAGACTTGCTGGGATAAAATACCTATTTTTGTGTAGATTAGATCGACGGCAATGATTCCCATCCAATAAAAAATAAATCAACAAAAGCATTCACATCTATAAGCATACCAGAAATCTTTTCGAGGAAAGAATTTTTTCGAGGAAAATATTGAACGAAAAAACCCATAGGACTTGGTCTAATTGGAAATTTCCACTATCGAATAATGATATTACAAAAGATTCCTTTCCTTGTGAAAACTAGAAGATTTCATTATCTAGTTCATCAACAGCCTTAACATCATCATTCTATAACTGAGCTTCAATAAGAAAAAGGATGGACCTCACTGACTAGAAGCATTGACTCTGAGGAGGCTATGCAACTCCTCTTCTCAATCCTTGCTTGATGGAGGATGGAGAGCATGGTTGCTTGCGTTGATGGTTTGGTAAAAGGAGGACACTATCTTTAGCGGTTGCCTGCGGGCACCTTTTATTTTTTATATTTTTTTTAAAGGCCTAAGGTCATGAAGCACTTACGCCCCGCTGGCATGTAGGCCTATGTGGAGGGCTCCACTAGGCCCACTCGCTGCATCTGGCACATAAAAAAAAAATACAGAAAAAAAAATGCAAGCATATATGGTATTTTTAAAAATGGATAAGTATAATTGTAATTTCCAAAAAAATATACGTCGTAATATTTAAAAACCCAGATCCTAAAGAAAGAAAACACTTCCTGTTAATATTATTCCAAATTTACTGCTACTAATGTTGCTGGTTTTTTCTTGGGCCCCTATGAATTGGATTTTTAATACTTTCTTTCCATGCCGTACCTGAAAACTGACACAAAGGAGGCAGTAAGATGAGTGTTAGCTCCTCCTTGATTTGCTTATATTCCGTAGGAAGCTCCAGAAAGCCACATAGGCTTTCCGCCCAACAAGTGGCTCATTCAATTTTATAAAACGGGCAATGACCCCACAGCAATTCATTTCTCAACATAATACTTTGAAGTGGATCAGTCCCTCCAGAGGAAACTTGATAGAAAGCTGCTACGAACGGCTCAACACAACTTGGAGAGGCAACAAGAATTTCCCCACTATAAGAGATGGAATAATAGACAAAGCCACCCGCACGAGCTGCTTTTGATGGACCTGTTCAACGCATTTTGCAGCATGTTTACAATTAAAAGCTATAAACTGACATCTGGCAGGCGTCATTATATTGGCGGCGCCAGCGCTTCTTTGCCCTTTTGTCGTTGGAAGCCAGAATTCCCTCAATGAGCTGTAGCAGTTGCATCAACTTCCCGCTTATGAATGGAAGAACCTATACTTTGCTGGTCTCCTCTGTAGCTGCTGTAGTAGGAGATGACTTGACAGAAGCATCATTGGCCACAGTCAGCACCGTTGGCTCCAACCTGGGAATAATTGGGGGTTTTGTCCTCCGCGTAACAGTCATCTTCAACCCCTCAGTGGTGTGGATGGTTGCACCTGTTGTCATGTCCACCTGTGTAGATTGTTTTTAAAACGCTCGTTATGTTATTACCACGGGAAACGGCTTGTGCAAGAACAGATTATACAGCAACAGTGAGAGACACCATGACTTACGGGAGGAGCACCAAGTGCCATCTGGAAGTTGAACCGCCTTACAAGCATTGCAAGAGCTACCACTGTCTGCAAAGCTACAAACTTTTAGCATAATGATATATTATGACCACTGCAGAAAAAATTTGCATCCATCTCTTGGGCAGCATGTCTAGACACATCGTTATTCAAATATGCAATGCCTTGTACAAGATGCACGGGTATTTTCATTTGCAACTTGGACAAGTTTGTCAACAAAACACGGAGAAAATATGGCTTGAAAACTTATTGCACATAATTTCTCTGATTCATCTTATAATGTGAAATTTTAGTTAGTTTACCTTTCCATAGGTGATTCAGAGAGAGAGAGAGAGAGGGAGAGGGAGAGAGAGATCCTCATAAATTTGCATTTGCATGGTATTTACTACTAAGAAAATGTAAATTTTAATTAAAATTCTTAGCCAACTTTGGATGGAGGGACATGCAAACAACCAAGGTGTGTTGGATAAAATGTGATCCTTAATGAAAACCGAATGCACAAATAGTTTATGCACAAACACCTCTGATTCTTGAGGCTCAGTTTACAATAATTGGTAAAACATTTGCTCACATGGACATAAACAACAGCCACGGAGAGGCGAGACACATTGTCCTAGATGCTAACACAGGTCCCAACATTAGTAGCTAGCTGGGAAGCAGGACATGTCACAGATTTATGCCAATTGAGGATTTGTGGGCCTACCAGGGAATCAGTTGATGAAGAGCATCATGATCTCCATATGCAATCAGAACACAAGTATATCTTTGTAAGGCACCATTCAAACAAGGGATTTTATTCAATAGAGACCTTGATGGTAAAGTTGTAGTTGAGACTGTTTCTGTAGGGCCCATCATTAGAATTTTCACTTAATCCAAATTGACCATATCTCAAATACATATCTAACTTTAGGAACACATTTGAAAAATACAAGTCACTAATGGGTGGTGAAAATTAAACCTATTGACCATCGTTAAACTATTAGGGCCCACCAGAGAATCATGTTGATATAACGTCCACTTAAATTTTTTATCTAAAATGGATTTGTAACACAAATGACCTAAGTGTTATCATGGTGGCCCTGCACAAATTAATGGCAAGTATTTGCTGTTAACTCTAGCAGTATAGCAGCCCACCTGAGCCTTCTATGATGGTGATATTCATTCTAAAATCCATTAATGGTGTGTTTTATAGACCACATGGATTAAAAGGATAACAAATGGTAGAACCACAGAAACAATCAATTCTGGTAGAATATTTCTACTGGATAATTTCCCTGCATATACCACAATACATTCAACTAGGTGCTCTTTCTAGTAGAATGCAAGTTTTGCAGAGATGAGTTTGTCTTGATGGATCTATCTAGAACCTAGAAAAGATAGAAATAAGAATGACACGATAAAAGCAGCATTGGCTTAGGCTGTAGAGTTAAAATTAGAGAGCAAGTACAGTCATGTGTAACTAGAGCTATAAATGGTCCCGTAAGAAGAAAGCTATTTAGGTTTGAAGGCCCACAAAGAGAACGAGTTATAAAAGTGTATTAATCAAAACGATGAGAAGGTTTTCTTCCCTAAGGAAAGAAATTTACTTGTAGAAATAGGATTCATAAAAATGAATCAATTAGGGAGAATGAGACCGCAATGATGACTTGGCTTCTCTCCCATCTCTAAATGTGCAAGATCTTTTGTTCTTAAGAATAAGATTTACCTCAAACGTAGCAAACATGTCTCCTATGCACTTTCGTGGTCCTCCACCAAATGGCAAATAGCTGAAACAGAAAACATTGACACTACAGATCCAACCAGAGTAAAAGAATAACATAACAATAAAATGACCGAGAAGAACCACTGCTGAGGTAAACTACCCTACAAGTTTATTTATACATGATCTCTAGTAATTTTAAGTTGTATCTCTTACAGACAGAAAGGTTAATAAAATAACCAAATGAACAACAGAAGACATTTTCAAGATGAAAGAAATTAGATGCATTGACTTCACATAAAACTAGCTATAACAACTGAACAAATACAGACACCCGAATGATATACAAAATGAAACCCATACAGTAACTGACCTGAAGTTTTGGTTGACTTCGTTAGGACTTGACCCATCTAGAGGCCACCTTTCAGGATTGAAAGTGTTGGCATCAGCCCAGTGATTAGGGCAGCGATGCAAATTCCATACAGAAATGAAAATATCTTCACCCCTAAATTGAAAAGGAAACAAAGTAAATACTTGTACAGTGGAACTAGGAGAAAGGAACTTAATTTACCCATGTTTTTATTAATCAAATAGAACAGAAATACGATACATGACATAAACACTGTGTGGCAAAAGGAAGCTGCTAGGAATACTCTCAGGGCAGCAAGACTTATCATTCATCTAATGAGTAATGACTGGTTATACATGTTATGCAAGTACAATCAGGGCAATGAAAATTTAGTATAACTTTAAGGTAGACAATCTGCTGACAGGTTACACATATCATAGGGTTTGTGCCCCATGTTCCTATACAAAAACTCTGCCCTCTCCTTTTCCATTTCAAACACTAAAAAGATATGGTATACTCCATGGAGCTAGGGGATATGGACAAATATCTATGAATGAATAGTTTTCTTCACAAAAAGAAAAAGAAAAAAACTCTTACAACAGCAAGAATCTGCCAATCTATAAAGAAAAAAAATTCTTACAATGGTAAGAACCTGCCAATCTATCGTAGTACATAAATTGTACTTGCAGCTTGACCGCTACACATGGTACTCAGCTATTTAATATATATATATATATGTAATTTCAGGCCATTGAAATAGTGCCCATTTCTAGCTTAGAAAAGATGGGAAATGTCTACATGGATTTTTGTGAAAGTTGGTTGATAAAGTTCCATTGAGAATCACCTCTTTATGGGATATTTTCCAAGTACATCATCCGCAAGAGAGCGCCGAATAAGAACAGGTGGTTGTGGATAGAGCCGCAAGGACTGCAAGAAAGCAGCAGAAAGGAATTTCTGAGGGTGCATTCTACACCAGGAAGATGCAAGAAGAAATGAATAATAACAGCTTGCATTCACTGATGCAGGCAGAAAACTAACTTCATTGATTACTCTAGTGGTATACTTCAGTTTTTTCATGTCTTCAATGGTTGGAAATCTGTCTCCTAAGACGAAATCAACCTGAGAACAAAAATGAGATTAAGCCAAAGCAACAGTAAATCAACAATTGTTAGAGAACAAAGTAATTGCATTCTGTATCATGGGCCAGAAAATGGAGAATAGTGTCAAGAACAAACCTCATCTTGTAGTTTAGACATGACACTAGGCTCCTGCAAAATATAGCCATACACAACGTAAAATGGAACAGTTGATATAACATGATCAAAGACATTAATTTGCATGTGGATGGATATTTTCTTGAAAAGGACAATTCTAAAGATAAGCAAGCATCCTTGGTAGGGGGAATGGCCAAGGTAATTTTGTCCTCTTGGCCTTTATCATCATCAAAGCATTTTTCCCAACTAAGGATGATGCATGAATCCTGTTCTATAATAACACTCCATAAGCACCGATGTCCCGTGGGTTACATACACTTTTTTGTCTATTTTTCCATGAAATATGTGTAATACATGTATATATTTTCATGTGTGAGTGCATATGTGTGTGTAACATGTATACAGGCCTTTCATCTTTTCCACTTATGATAGGAGTAGCAGTGTAGCACTAACTCTTGAGCTGTTGTCCTTGATGCTGGGAATACATATTAAATACCTTTGCAAGGAGATAAAAGGTCCACGTTAACACTGCAGCAGATGTTTCATGACCAGCAATGAGCAATGTCATAAGGTCATCACGCAACTGCTTGCTAGAAACCTAAAGATCAGAAATATTTCCAGTTACAAGAGGGCAGAAATAGATCTTGCATAGATATTTATAACAGACTGAAATTGCAGGAACACACACATATCCGTGTGTGAATGATGCATGTGCATGTGTGTGTGCATGAGAGAGAAGAGGAGAGGAGGAGAAATTTTCCCAATTGTGGCTGCAAAATTAAACTATTCAACGTTGTTAAGGTTACCATCACAAACACAAAGATCATCCACACAAATAACAAGCAAAAACAATAACACAGACAAAGGCACAAGGATTTATGTGGAAAACCCTATAACACAGAAGGGAAAAACTATGAAAGAGAACTAAAATCCACTATCATCACACATAAGGTTACACAAAGACTTACATATGAAATACCTCACACCAATTCCTAATCAATCAACATACTCTCATCACCCCCTTTATGATTTACAAGACTCTTAAACCTACACCGACAAAGATAAGGAAGATCTCACACATCTTCTTCCCCCGTCTCAACCTGGGAGCTCAACTAAAACCCTAGCTGAAACATTATTATATAACATCCCTAATGAGCTTATGCAATAATAGACTAACTCAGCCTAACTCACATGCATGGACCCAGTAGGCCTCGTGGAATAGAAAACGCCCAAAACCTAACAAGCATCCATCTTGGATTGAATTCTGCAAACCAACCTGAAGATAAACTGGTGACACTATCAATTTTACAAGTTAATCTCCAGCTCACCATCAGCTAGATCATCTATCGTACTTGAACCAGCATGGCCCACATCTCTAACCAAGATACCCACACAGTCCAGCACCGTGCATCTTGTGGCACCATCCCTTACATCTTGTTAGCACTCCAAGAAATTAAAACCACAACAACCAAAGATAAAGAAGACCACCTTCCAATGCACATCTCATCCATCTTCGTTGTCTCTTCATTGAGCTTTTTGTGAACACTGTTGTGCATCAAATGTTCATCATTTGCACACCATTCACTTGTACAGCCACCCTTGCATTCCAAATTAGTCACATTCACATGCCTCTATAATCGCTACCCACATGCAACTTTGTTATTGCAACCACTCTTGTTGGCCCACACAATCAACCGTAGATGCTACCTGAGTACAAAAGCTCCATCTATTATCGCATTCACTGTCTGCCCTAAATATATACAAAATCGCATTTTGTGCACCTATCAAATCCACCACCTCCTGTGTATCAATACATATCAAAACACATACATAAGAAATTGCACACCACCAGTGTATCAGTGCTCCTGTCCACGCACCAACCATGCACAGCTTGTGCATTCGCACTAATCATGTATTGCATTGTTCCATCTATTTTCCAAACTCATCAGAGTCTCAAGACTTCCAGGCTCTACCACCAACCAATTGATCATAGTCTTAGGACTCACAAGACACATCCATCATCCATTGTTAATCATAGTCTCAGGGCCCATGGTCACTATCCACCATTGATCTCAGAAAAGCCATGTTTTAATCTTTCTGCAATATCCACACCTTTGGCTAATAGATAAACAAACAATGTTAAACATTAACGAAAATCACTAATCCACCTCAATCTAACCAATCATGTGCACCATGAACTTTAATTAAACTGATCAATCCAAATCCATCCTAATCTATTTAAAACTCTGTTGAAAAATTTGATTGAACTTAATCTACCTCGAATAATATCATTCATAATCATCCAACCTAATCACACCCAATGATGCAAAGTTTGGTTGATCTGCACCATCCACAAGAACCACAACACCTAAATACCTCCAGATCTATCATCAAGGCCACTAATAACTGTTGATTTTGCACGAACTCTCATATCTACACCAATGAAGACAAATTTGCCTAATCCACTCCATTCATCATGATCTCAACACTGAAAAACCTAGTAATCCACTCCTAATCACATCATTTGGCCACTTGGATCATCAAATGTCAATCTTTGCCAACCTAACTTGGGTAAATCATGACAAACTGAATGTATAGAATGTTGCCCTCCACAATGGGGATGCCCTAGCAGCCAAAAGCCTCTGTTGCTACCACCTCCACCTCTACACAACTACCATCAATGGTTTGACAGTCAATCCAATCCATCTAGCAGCTTCCTCTCGCCATTCCATTACTTAAGAAGTGCTACATCACTAGATCCACATCATCTGGTCATTGCAAATGCAAAAGAATTTCTACCTTTCTTCCTACTTATCAGTGAAGACTAAGAGATGCCAGCCACCAGATATGTCACCACCTTCAGCACAACTGACCACTGCTGATCACCATCGATGACCACTTTTACTCCTTCATCGTGGCCAGTGAAGGAAGAAAAATCTCATAAAATGCACCTCCTCCCACATGCATGGCAGTGTGGGAAAATAAAATAAAATAAAACATCAGCCACTACCTCTTTATCCAATTGAGCACACCAACAACCTGCTTTTGTTGTCTGCTCAGATTGCAATAACTAGATTTGTCATGACATGCCATTCAACACTAGAAACCATTGCTGCCCCGATCATAGTAAGCCACTACCCTTCTGTTGCGACATCATCTTCCAACAACTGATAACCACTCAGATCATGGTCGATCTACAATTCCTAACTGATCTCAACATTGTGCCACTATTGTGACCTATCGCATGCCCAATTGTTCCAGCCATTATCATGTCTGACCATGATCAACCATCCATCTGATTTCTGTTGTCCACCCACTGATCTTTACTATTAATCTTAGCCACCAGTTCCAATCACTAACCTTGAAATTGATCCACTACCCCAAGCCACAGATCTCAATCATTCGCTTCTATAGTATTTGTTAGGGTCATAATTACAAACACAAAGATCATCCACACAAATATCAAGCAGGGACAACACACACAAAGGTACAAAAATTTTTGTAGAAAACCCTTCAAGAGAGAGAAATCAGAGTTACCATGATCACACATAGGCACTTAGATATAAAATACTTAATAGTCATTTTCAATCAATCAACATACTCTATCACCCCCACTCTCACTTACGAAACTCTAGAACCTATACCAGCGGAAATGGAGAAAATTCTGCACCTCTTCTCCTCATATTTCAACCTTAGAGGCCAACTCTTCTCCTCATACTTCAACCTTAGAGGCCAACTCTTCTCCTCACATCTCAACCTTAGAGCCCAACTTCCTAGCCGAAACAACATTATAAAATATCCATAATAGACTTATGCAACAACAAACTGACTTTGTCCAACTCACATATATAAGCCCAAGAGGCCTTCCAAAATACAAAACAACCAAAACCTAATAAAGATGTAGGCATATGCATGCATTTTGGGGTGGGCGTGTTTGTGGGGACACATGCATGCATATTAGAGAGAGAGAGAGAGAGTCATACATCATCCCCTGAAGCCAATAAAAAGTGTAGAATGCTTGGATCCCGCTCATTCATGTATTCCTCATGAAACAGCAGCTCTTCCTCTTCCACCATCCTCTGCAAATACAGGAAGCAGATTGAAAGGATTGAGCTTCCTCAGCTAGAAAACAGTTTCAGACTTCAGAAACAGTCATATATTTCTATTAGCAGTCTGTGAGTTGCATGTGGCAGCTGTTTATTTATTTGCCTATAGAACATAACCTGTGGTTTAATTCATTTAAGGACATGACAGTAGAATAATGAGATGAAACAAATGAGGTGTGCAGATGAGCCCAGAAAATGAAAACAATACAACAATTTCATGAAATCTTCAACATGGTAAACTTCAAACTCATTTCTTTGATAACAGATAAACTTGGAAGATTACCTTGCATACTGCGATTAGCTCATCCAGTGTATCATTTATAAACTTGAGAGCTGCATTGACCTTTTTCTGCCGTGGAGAAATATCTTTCCATATTGGAATATTCCAGGTTGGAATGGGAGAAACACTCCGATCCTCTGCTTCTCGCAAGACTGTGTACACTGCCTGAACATGAAGCATAAGGAAGGTGTAATGTTCTGGGAACTAAAGAAGGGATCCTATTCACAATTATTGGGTAAATTGGACTATGAGGCACAGGGTTCAGATGAGCAGTTTTATGATTAAAGGCACTCAAAGAAAACCTCAGAAGGTTGTCTGAGGTTTGTAAGTATCAAATCACCTGTCTGTGTTGCTTAGCCATAGGCTTAACCTCCAAATGTTAAGTACCCGCCCACTTGTTAATAGAGAACTCTTCCACAGTGTAAGATATTGCTAAAATCAGAAATGAACCAAAGTAATAAGAGAATACCTCAACTACTCCTGTGTCATTTGTCAAAGAATCAAAATCATAGTTAAATACTGCCTTGCCAATGACATCCAGTGTCAAACGAGAAAAGACAGATTCCATCTCCACATCCTCTCCATCAGATGCAGCAGCATCGAGCTTCTTGCATAGCCTATCTGAAGCTTTTCCAAATAGGTTAATCGTAGCTGCTACATACTACATAAGCAGCCAAAAAGATTCAGAGAGAGAGAGAGAGAGCTAAAAAGAAGAAGAGGGTTGAGTAAATTTGCATATTCGCACAGAAAAAACCAGAAGAAGACACTAGTACAGAAGCACATAATTCATCAAATAGCAGACCAACCTTTTGGTGCAATGCTGGAACAATGGCCCGCCTTCGCACAAGCCATATCTCACCATCAGCTGGGATCAACCCCTTGCCCATGACAAATTCCAAAATTTCTGATAGAATTCCCTATGAAGAAAAAGAAGAAGCTAAGCACCACCTATTATGATTCCTTTTGCAGACAGAGAAGAAGAGAAACTATGCTCCACGCTGCAATAAAAGCCAGTGTTTCATCACCTTGGAATAGGCTTTCGAGTTATCTCTCAGGATGTGCTTGGCAATGGAAGGATCAGAAACTATCAGAAAGGACTGGAAAATAAAAGTTGAAAGAGATATCAAAACTTCGATTGTAGTATAGCCAAACTCAACTCATATCAAGTGCATTTTTAGCAAGATAGCCTCTTTGTTTATTAGAATCATTTTCTGTTTACTTCTTCAATTCCACAACTATGGCGGATCCAATTTTGATCTTTACCATTAACTGGGGGTTATCCAAACCATCAACATGCAAACAGAAGAGAGAAAGACCCTACCTTTGGACCAAAGACTAACCGGAAAATTCCTCCGTAGGTAAGAAAAAGCTCATACAGTGGGACGAAGAAGGCCTGGCCCCGAACACCATCTATCGACCCCTTCGCAGTAGGAATCTTCGGAGCATGTTCGCCGGCATTGCTCCCTCGAGAAAGAAATCCAAGATACTCTTCAGGAACACCCAATTTCAAAAGAATCCGTCTCAGAAACGGCAGAAATCTTCACCAAAAGCAAGAATACTTCAAATACAAGCACAAATGACAAGCAAGCTTCCAAAAGATTCTTTTTTTTTTTTCGACAGAGAGACGGAGCGCATACCCAGAAGCGTCATCAGCCGTGAATTCTCCGGAAGCAATGCGAGCGGCAATCTCTGCCCGTCTTTTCTCCTCGAGCAGCCTCTCCACTTCCTTCACGCCTTCTTCGTCCGTAGAGTCAGCCGGCCGGCCATTGGAGGAGGAGCACGAAATCCACAAACATCTGGAAGCTGGAAGAGGAAGAAAAATAGAATTTAGGATTTGGAAAAGGAAAGAAGTAGGCATTAGAAATGGAAGGAATCAGTACAATCATTTCTTACTGTTAGTGTGTGTGGCTGGGAATGTGCATTTGAGAGTCTTGGGAATGAATTTCTTGGACTTGACGGATTGGGAAGGGAGAGAAGGGGAATGCAGGAGGTAGAAACGGGCAGCAGCCATGCAGAGAAGAGAAAAAGAGAAGGACAAACGGAGAATGCAAAAGACGGAATGGGATTGCCTCAGCTGATGCTAGATCAGATTACTATGTGGAAGAAGAAGAGGAAGAAGAATAATCTCTGGAGTGTTCTGTCCTCTTGCATCGGTGGAGTGTTCTGTCGTCTTGCGGCAGTGAAGATCCACGGGTCGAAGCAATGTTCACCTACAACCTGGCTGTAAACTGACTTGATGTGCAGGGACTTTTCTGCAGACATGAGACATTTGTAGGACATCTGAACCGTTCAGAACGTGGGGCTAGTGATGAAAACAGAATTTGATTAAAATCTCAATGATCATGTCAAGCAGGTGGGCTAGAAATTGGTTATTGTCTCTGTAATAGAAGATGGACATTTATTTGGAAATTATTGCAGATGGTATGTGTAAGCGCTACAGTAAACAGTCGGTCATTGATCATGGATTAAACTTGTAGGAAAGCGACGGGGTTGTCTGGTTTAAGGTAGGGTGCAGCTGGCTGTAGCGGACGAGTTTGTCGCGGAGGGAACGGCCGGTTGATTCGCCTCTTGCTCGGGAAAGAGATTCCTCTGCGGACATTTGTTTCTTTCTGCTTTGCGCGGTGGGCGGATCTACACGGAGCTGAGGGCCCCTCATTTTTTGAAATTTTTTTTAACTCCTTTAAAATTTTGAAAAATATTTTTTAAGTTTAATTAATTTTAAAATTTTCCATAAAATTGCTCCCTTCAAATAACAAATTGAGTGGCAAATATGAAATTTATAAATAAATTTTTTTGTTAAAAATTTGTCAAGTATAAAATGTTTACATATTATTTTGGTTTTCCCAAAACAAAATGTCGATGTGATTCTCGAGAAAATCTCACATTGAATCTTGCTAGATTAGAATAAAGGTTAGAGGTCATCAGGGGTGTTCTCGACATGAGAGTACAGGACTATTTTAAAGATGATGTGATAGTAGTAAGAGCTTTTATGTCTTTGAGGTATATTCCTGGATGTATATATAGTTGAGTATGGATGCATAGCTGGGATGCGTATGCAACTTGTACGCAAGTGGGATGGGGATTCTCGTCTAGAGAAGGATTCCAGAAGAATACGCATCATATGTTCTGGTCTCATGGGATAGCATAGTAGCTAGAAAAGATATCTCATTAGAGTTGGTATTCGTTGTGGCACAATGCCAGCTAGGTAATTGGGTTTCTGTATCAGAGTTCCCTAATACCAGTGTACACCCC
>JAYJMB010046840.1:0-30496 GCA_036873735.1 Pouteria campechiana
CCTTACTCACACTACTACAGAAAATTAGATTGGAGCAAGGTTCTAAATTTGGGTGCCCACGACAGCACCACCAAGTTTCAATAGCTCTCAAGTTATACATGGAAACAATAACTAATAGGCAATTGGCCTTCCGAAATTTTGAAGCATGCTGATAAGGAAAATTGCATTAACATGCACTAGACCTTTAGAAGCTCTAAAGTTTAACTTTAGAGGTTCTGGAGCATGTAGAATAAATAAAATGAAATTTTCAACATTGAAAAATTGCTAGAAATTTCAGAAGGTGCATTCACCCCAACAAACTTCAACATTCAGAGTGTGCAAAGCTTCATCAACACCATTTCAAAGTAGAACAAATGCCCAGTGAGTTAGTATAATTGTGAGTACAAATTGAAGATGAGGCCAAGTTAGTTACAAAGAAGAGCGTCATTCAAGGAAAACCTCAATCTTAAATTTCTTTTATTATTTCACATTGAGAACATGTTTAGTTTAAGTTTGGGGGTGTTTTAGGATTTGCATTCAATGCATTCAATTTTAAGCAAATGTTTTCTAATATATGTATAATTCTTTTTGATGAACTTCACTTTTGATGACTTATCTAAGGAAATCCAAGAGCAATTATGCGAAAATGTTGAAAATGAATGTGATTGAATTCGTTGATTCTCTCTTGATGATCAATAATTGATGCTCAATTTTTTTATTGCCATTGTACATGATTTAGAGGAAGGATAGGTGCTATGAAAACTTATTCACTTCTGATTATACTGCAAGTGCATGGTGTCAAGTTTTATAGTATAGTAGTAAGAAAGTACCATCTCCAATGGGATTGTGTATTCCAATTTATCACTATCTATCGCAATGAATAATCTTGATTTTATTTGAAAAAATAAGTAACATGAATTTAGATAAGAGAGAGAAATAGACAGGTTCTTGGTGGAAAGAAATCAAGGTATAGAAGAATCTAGAGGATTGACTTCACTTGTGCTTCAATCAAGGTTTCTTCAACTTATTATATATTGATTGTTTTTATCAATTTATAAATCAAGAATCCCAATGTACTTAACCCCCTCTCCCAAGAGCCAAGCTAAGTATCTATCATCAATATCCCAATTTTGACATCCCTATAAAAATTAGAATATTAAGAATGCATTAAGACTTATGGTTACTTTGAATAATCTCACATAACCTAGAAGCTTTCTCAAGTCATCTAGCATTACATATCATGATGTTTAGATCTCATTCAAAATTACCTCTCTTGAGTATCAAATTCTACATGCAATGTCATTCAATAAATGGCTAGTAGATTTAAAGTATTAATCATACAACATCATAAATAAATCAATAAAACATACTCAATAGCATAACTCATTGATTAAACCATGACTTCAACATAAGATCCATCTCTCCTTTAGAAAGAGGAGTTTACCTACTCAGACTTAAATTAGAAACCATATGACATTCATACAACATTGTTAAAATTTGAATCCCAACTTTAATCCAAGATACAAATGAAAACAATATAGATAACACTAAAAGAACAAGGGTTAAAGTTGTAGTAAACTCTTCCCGATTGTGATTGGCTTGGTTTGCAGCTTGAGTCTTCTTCCTCCCCAAAAACCTCTCCAAGAATCCCCCAAAATGTCGCCTCAACTCTCCAAGATAAGATCTAGGGCGACTTCTCTTTGCTTTTATACTTCCTCTCTTGAATATTTATCATTTTACAACATTTTCAAGCAATTTTAGAAAATCCGTCATTGTTCCCAAGCAGTCTTAGAAAATCCAGAATCATGTCTTCAGATTCAATGTCGAGGCATCAAAAATGGATGCTATGGCATCAAAATGCACTTTGCCTTGATTCTGGATGGATGTCGTGACACCAAAATGGATGTTGAGGCATCATCGCTACTGGAAAAATCACCTTTCCTTTGGTTTAGAAGGATGTTGTGGCACCAAAAAGGATGTTGTAGCATCAAGGTTGCTAGACATTAGTGTCTTTCCTTGATTTGGATGGATGCTGCGGCACCATAAAATGATGTTGCAGCATCAAAGCTACTTGAAAGAGGGATTCTGCCTTGAGCCTATATGGATGCTGCGACATCAAAAGTGATGCAGCAACATCCAATTTGCTGCCTTCAAAACTTCTATGCTGCAGCACCATAAAGTGGTGTTGCAGCATCATGCTGTTGGACTTCACTTTCTCCCATTTGCAGCAACTTGTTCACTATTCTAATTTGTTCACTTTGCTCCTTTTGTTCACTAATTTTTTGTGTGCATTTATCCTCTATTGTGCATTCATGTGCCTATTATCAAATGTAAACATATAAACTATAGATACACGTAGAAAAACTCAAGCATGTATCAAAGTTAGCTAATTCAGATACAATATAAGTGAATATAATTCAATTATCAAACACCCCAAACTTAGATTTTGATTGTCCTTGAGCAAAACAACAAGAGGCATACTTTTACTAAAAACACAAAATATCTTCTACATATCATGGGTTTTCTAATATGATCCTAGCCAATGTTCAAAACAATTTCTTTTCATAATCAAAACATAACCTCAATCGCTTAAAACAGCTAAATAGAATTATTGAAGCAAAACAAACAAAATTGGAACAAAGCTAAACACATAACTAAACATAATCATAATAAAACAACAACTAAACAAAGCGTTAAAGCAAACACATGACTACCATCACACATGATTAAAACACATAACCACAAATCTCCCCAAACTTAAAGCAAGACATTGTCCTCAATGTATGAAAAAAACAAGGCACAAAAACTTACCTAATGAACTCAATCATCACTGTTAATATCATCATCTTCTTTAGTGTTTGGTTCAATTTCATCTTCATACTCATCATCAGTTGCTTCATTTATTTTGCTTTCATGTTCATCATCATCTAGAAGATAGGAGAGGAAAACTAGAGGCGCAGGAAGATGAACTAGATTGCCCGATTGAGTGGGCATCTCTGAGGCGAATGCAAGGTGGCATTGCATCAAATGATAATACTGTTGATCATATCTAGTAGCCATATGATCAATTCGTCTAGTAATCTATTAAATTGCATCATGAAAATTGGAAGGTGTAGCCACAAAGCCAACAGATGGTGGGCGAGCTCCTCGTCGTGTAGTGCTTGTGCTGGGGTCTTGCATAGGACAATCACCTTAACTCGCCCTCCTAATAATATCTAGGGTAACGACCAGCTTGGGGTGCTGAATTTCCTTAAATGGGTTGGTCACCACTCCTAACCATAAGCATAGGTCGTAGATTAATGAAAGGTGACCAAAGCTGCCTGGAGTACCTCTTGCCATGTGTAGTATTGATGCTTCAATGACTTTTCCCACATCAATAGACAATCTATTTTGTATAGCATAATTGAGTACCACTCTATCCTTAGAAACTCCTATAACATGGTTAGAGCAAAGTAGTCAAGCCAAAATTAAATAATGCCAAATCTTTCCATTCATGTGTAAGCTGAATTGTAGAAAGCTGATCACTCCATTTTGAGATCTTTTCCATTCATTGCCTCTATTTGTAAGAGACTAAGTATCTCTTCATAGTTTGGAGCATATTCCTTGAGTCTTGAATAATCATCATACGGTTTATCGAGCAATTTGTATCTATGATAGATAGTGGTCCGATCAAATGGAACCCATTTGCCCCTTACTAAGGCCTTGTAATTTTGATGCTCCTTGGCATTAGCATAAATATCCCTCACAATGGGAATAAGAGTGGCGCCTGGTTGCTTGATAAAGTCACCCCATTGTCTCAGTTCGATCACAACATGAATATTCTCTCAAGATTATCAATACCCCTCTCATCAATACACATCTTGTGTACTATGGAATTGTTATATCTGTCCTTAGCTTTTGGATTGACAAAAGTTGGTTTGACTCGCAGCCATGGCTTTCTTTCTTTTTGGAGGCATAGTGAGATGGAATGAAAGTGAACTAATAGATTTCACTACACAAATGATCCACTATTAGCAAGTAATAGCCCCAAACCTCTAAGTGTGACCAACAATTTTCTAATGCAGTGGTAGCCATCCAATACAATACTCTCTTCAATGAAGACTATTCACAAACATTTGGACAAGCACCACTCCAATGGGTTGTCATAACCTGTCTACTTTAGATTCCTTGGTGGCATAAGCAAAAAATACCATGGAAGGTAGAAATGTCCCCCACATTCACATATAGAAAACTCCCGTCCTTGCTTAGGACTTTTGCCAAATAGTTGAGATATGGCACCAAACTTGATCAAATGAAACTCTTGCTCCCCCAATTCATGATGCATCTCTTCTTAATGGCTTCTAGGATATACACTCTACACAATAACTATGAGAATCATCTCAAATAAGAGCCTATACCTCTCCCAAGCATTACATCAAACGCCCTTAATGCACAAGTTTCTCTTCTCCACTAATGACCAAAGAGCCAAAGTCTCCTTTCTTTGGGTAAGCAAATAAGGAGCAAATGAAACTTCTTTAGTGGAAATCAACTTACTTGAAGCCCATAGCTTCATCAAGCTTGCAAGACGAAGAGAAGGTGGAAATTGGCACTGCTATGGAGATGTCGTGGTGAGGTGAGTTCAAAGAGAGAAGTAGAGGTGTGGTTTAGAGTGGTAATGGCAATGGGTTTTTTATGGGAGAGAAGAAATGGAAGCACAAATTGATGGAGGAAGTTGTAAGGGATGAGAGAGGGTGCATTTTTATTACTTTATGGTTTAGAGGGGAGAAGGATGAAATGGAAGACGAATGGGGGAATGGTTTGGTGCCGCAGCATCGTGGCTTTTAAATCTCAGCACTATTTCCATGTGTGAGGACTTGAAGGGGTGTGCCGTGGCATCATGGTTTGATGCCAAAAAATGATACCATGTTGCCTGCATTGTGTTTGTCAAGGTCAAATTGTTATTGTGGCATGCTTTGTTGATGCTGCAAAAAAAAGCACGCTAGTTGCCTTCCTCTCTTCATGCTCAAAATGGTGTCGAAACAGACTGTTGATGCCACAGCATCAACCACGCTACTTGCCAATGCTTTCTCCAAGTGTGAATTTGTTCGTCGCAAGATGATTTGATGTTACAGCATCGCACTTGCTGTCTCCCTTTTGCTCGGCCTACATGAAATGTTGCCATAGCATTTAACTTGCTGACTTCTTTGTTTTCTCCATGTATGAAGTGGTGCCACGGCATCCTATTTTGATGACGCAACATACAACTTGCTGACTCGAAGCAGGTTGTTGTGATGAATTGGGATGCCACAACATCCTTTTTGTGTGCCATGGCATCATTCTGCTAGTTGAACTTTGTGATTCAAATTCCTTCATCTCCACATAATGGCTATTTTTGGATAAAAATTTGATATCTTCTTGGTAAATCTAGATTCCAAAGAAACGCCTTAACCTGCCAAATACTACAATGATTCAAATTAACAAAAAAAGTTTAATGTAATTATAAAAAGGAAAGTAAAGATGAATTATCTAGGGAAATTACTAATCTAAACAACATAAGGAAATTGAATGAAAATAAAGCCTAAAAGACTTCGGTTGCCTCCCAAGAAGCGCTTGATTTATAGTCTTAGCCCGACTGTACTCCTCTTCATTGCTCTTGTTTGAAGCGAGTGACATTTCCACTCTGGCTTGCCTGCTCATGCTCAAAATAATGCTTCACCCTTTGCCCATTCACTTGGAACATTTGCCCATCTTGAGTTCTTAGGTCCACTTCTTCATGAGGAAATACCATGTCTATGGTGAATGGACAATACCACCTAGACTTCAGTTTTCTAGGGAACAATTTAAGCTAAGAGTTGAAAAGTAGAACTTGTTGACCTGGTTGGAATTACCTTTGCAAAACGAGTTTGTCAAGCCACTTGTTGGTTCGATCTTTATAGATCCATGCATTCTCATAAGCTTGATTTCTAAATTCCTCCAATTCATTTAGCTGTAATAGCCTCTACTTCCCTAAGATTTTAGAATTCATATTCAACTTTTTTACAACCCAAAATGTTTTGTAGTCCAGTTCAACCGAAAGATGACACGCCTTACCAAAAACGAATCTATATGGGGACATCCCAATTGTCATCTTGAAAATTGTTCAGTAGGGCCATAATGCACCATCAAGCTTTCTAGACTAGTCTTTCTAATTGATGCTAATAATTTTCTCTGGAATCTACTTAATCTCTCGGTTAGATACCTCCGCTTGCCCATTAGCTTATGGATGATAGGCAAGTGCCACTTTATATCTCACACCATATTTTGAGAGGATCTTATTGAATAATTTGTTGCAGAAGTGTGATCCCTCATCACTAATTATGGCTCACAGTGTCCCAAACCTTGTGAAGATGTTTTTCTATAAAAATTTCAACACTACCTTCACATCATTGGTTGTTGTGGCTATTGCTTCCACCCACTTGGAAACATAATCAACTATAAGTAGAATGCATGAGTAACTAAAAGACATCAAAAATGGTCCCATAAAGTAATTCCCTAGTCAAAAAAAAATTCCACTTCAAGAACATTTATTAGTGGTAATTTATACCTTCTTGAAATTGTGCCCATTTGTTGGTAGCTATCACAAGGTTTTATAAACTTGTGGTTGTCTTTGAAGAGTGTGGGCCAATAAAACCCTGACTGGAGAATTTTTCTAGCTATCTTATTGGCACCGCGATGGCTTCCATACAGAGATGAATGATAACTTTGTAAAATGTTTGGCCTTTTCCTCTTGGAATGCATCTCCAAATAATCTGATCAGCACATATCTTGAATAATAAAGGCTCATCTCATAGATAGGCCTTGACATCATGCAAGAATTTCTTCTTTTGCTATCATGAAATGTCGGAAGGCAAGGCTCCACATGTAATGTAGTTCACAAAGTCTACGAACCATAGACATTTTTGTTGCTCATCTAGGAACTTCTCATGTATAGACTCTTTAGTTTCTGGGTGTTGTTCCAGCCTGTATAGATGGTCAACTATTACATTCTCGGTTCCCTTCTTGTCTTGGATCTCCACATCGAATTCTTATAGCAGCAGAATCCACTAAATTAGCCTTAGTATTGTATCCTTCTTTGTGAACAAGCATCGGAGGCTGGCATGATCAGTGTGCATGATGACTTCAGAACCAATGACATATGACTGAAATTTATCCAATGTAAACACCATAGCTAGCAGTTCCTTCTCAATTGTAGTATAATTTTACTATGCTTCATCCAACATATGTCTTGCATTGCAGATGGCTCTGATGACTCTGTCTTGCTTTTGTCCAAGTATACCTCCCACTGCATTGTCACTGGCATCACACATTATCTTGAATGGTCATTACCATTGAGGAATTACCAGAATTGGAGCTGACACCAACTTCTCCTTCAATGTATTGAATGCCTACAAGCACAATTAATGAAAATTAAAAGGACTATCTTTTTCAAGAAGATTACATAAAGGTTTAGAAAATTTTAAAAAATCTTTTATGAATCTTTTGTAGAAGCCTGCATGGCCTAGAAAACTGTGAACTCCCTTTATGGTGGTTCGAGGTGGGAGTTATTCAATGGCTGAAATATTTGCTTAGTCTACTTCCATTCCTTTAGCTAAAATTTTGTGCCCCAATACAATGCCTTCCCTAACCATGAAATGATAGTTTTCCCAATTAAGAACCAGGTTAGTCTCCTCACATCTTTGCAAAACAAGAGATACATTATGCAAGCATTGATCAAAAGTATAACCAAAGACTAAAAAATCATCCATGAATACATCCATAATGTTCTCCACCATGTCATGGAAAATTGACATCATGCATCATTGGAATGTGTCGAGAGCATTGCATAAGCCAAAGGGCATCCTCCTAAATGCAAATGTACCTTATGGACAAGTAAAAGTTGTTTTCTCTTGGTCCTCTAGGGCTGTCACAATCTGGCCTTAGTACGCATCAAGGAAGCAATAATAGTCATGTATGGCCAAACAATCTAGCATTTGGTTAATGAAAGGTAGAGAGAAATGGTCTTTTCTGGTGGCTTTGTTTAATTTTTTATAGTCAATACACACTTGCCACCTAGTGACAGTTATAGTAGGTATGCGTTCATTGTTTTCATTTTGGATAACTGTCATTCCACCCTTCTTTGGCACACATTGCACAGGACTAACCCACTCACTATCATAAATTGAACTAATAATTCCTGCTTTGAGTAGTTTTAAAACCTCAACATGACTACCTCCTTCATTGCTAGGTTGAGTCATCTCTGATGCTCGTTAGAGGGTTTATAAGAGTCCTCCATCAAAATTTTATGCATGTAGATGGTTGGACTTACTCCCTTGATGTCCTCAATCGACCATGCAATGGCTGATTTGTGATCCCTCAACACCCAAAGTAACTTCTCCTCTTCTAAACCTATTAAAGAACAAGAGATGATTACTAGGAAGGTTGAATCATTACTGAGAAATGCATGCCTAAGGTGATCTGGTAGTTGCTTTAGTTACAATGCAATTTTTGCTTCTTTCACGACCGATTCTTCATGCAAAACTTCCAATCTATTGTTGACTTTCTCCTCTAATAATGCTTCCAACTCAAGGACATACTCCATGACTTCCTTAGTACCTGCCATATCTTAACTAACAAAATTTGCAATACAAATTTCCAGCATCAATCCTCTTACAAGAATTCTTCTCAACTGGGAAATTTATAGCATAGTAAATATTAAATTTTACCACTTCTTCGTTGATCCACAAGGTTAACTCACCTTATTGAATGTCAATTAAAGCTCTTCCATTTGCTAAGAATTGTCTTCAAAGAATGAGGGGTAATTCATGATCTTCTTCCATGTCTAGCACCACGAAATCAATTGGAAAGATGAATTTATCCACCTTCACTAATAGATCTTCTATGATTCCAAAAGGATAGGGCAAAGACATATTTGCTAATTGTAATGTGATGGTTGTTGGTTTCACCTCTCCCAGTATGAGTTTCCTACAAATTGGCAAAGGCATTAAGTTAATGGATGCACCTAAATCACATAATGCCTTTTGAAAAGAAGAATTTCCTATAGCACAAGGGATAGTGAAACTCCCTAGATCCTTTAGTTTTAGTGGAAGCTTTCCTTGCAATATGGTACTACATTCATCAGTTAGCTTCACTATCTTGAACCCTTCAAACTTCCTCTTTTTCGACATTACTTCTTTCATGAATTTGTCATAGTTGGGCATTTGCTCCAAAACCTTTGCAAAAGGAATGTTAATGTAAATTTTTTTAAAGATTTCAAAAAATTTGCTAAACAACTCATTAATTTTCCTCTTTTGAAATCTTTGAGGAAAAAGAAGTTTGGGTTTTGGGATTCAAAGATTGTCATGGAATGTGATTCTCTCTGGCTTATAATATTTTTTTTTGGATTTCTCTTTCTTTATCAGCCCTTCATTTTCTCCTTGTGTTGCATCTTGCTTTTCTAAGTCAAATGGTGGTTGTGTCTCTTCTTCCTTATTTGGGGATCCTAACTCTTTTCCGCTTCTTCCTTGGGTTCTTTTTCGTGTTACTTGGAAAATTGCCCCAGTTTTCACTGCTAGACGAACTTGCTATCTATCCAATTTGAGTCTCCAAAATTTGATAGAGGCATTGATGTTTCCCATAGTTGTCTCTATGTTGTCAAGCCTTGCTTTATTTTTGGAAAATCTAACTCGACTCTCACTTACAAATGTGCCCATAAGATCTACTAAAGATGACTTTTTTTCAGCTTGCTGTGACTGATGTTGAGGCTAAAGTCCTAGAGGATGGTTCAAGTTGCTCCTTTCATTGCCATAAGGGAGATTATCTTGATTCCTCTAATTTCCAAGGTAATATGGGTTTTGCATGTTGTCCCCCAAAAATTGTTGTAACTCTTATTGTTGACAAACTGCACTTCTTCTCTAGTTGGATCTGCAACTATGTATTCTTCAATTGGTGGAGAAGAATGAGATGACTCTCCTTCAATAAATACTCCCTTAGGTGCGGAATCAGCTATTACAAATTGATGTGTTAACGAAGACATCTATGCAATGAGAGCTGTGATTGGGTCCACCTCATAACAACCTGCTACCTTCTTAATGATGTTTCATTCATTCGGCCAATGAAAAGTATTTGATGCCATATTTTCATGCAGGGCATAAGCTTCATCTGTAGTCTTTCCCATGAGTGAACCTCCTAAAGTAGCCGCCATAATCATCCTAGTTTGACCATTCAATCCATTGTAAAACAATTGAATTTGAGGCTAGTCAAGAAAATCATGTTGAGGACACCTTCTAATCAAGTTCTTGAACCTCTCCTAGCATTCATAAAGTGGCTCAATGTCCATTTGTTTGAATTGCCCTATCTCACTTCTGATTTGAGTAGTCTTCATAGGTGGGAAGAATTTTGGTAAGAACTTTTCTGCCATCTCATCGCATGTGGTGATGCTTCCTGCTTGTAAGCTTTGCAACCAACCCCTTGTTTTATCTCTCAACGAAAATGGGAACAATCTTAGTCCGATGGCTTCATCTAGAATACCATTCATTTTCACAATGTCACTGATTTCTCTGAACATTGACAAGTGAACGTTTGGACCTTTCCTTGATGAACTTCCAAACTGATTTTGCTACACCATGTTGATCAAATCTGATTTTAGCTTAAGTTTGTTTGCATTGATTGTTGGAAAAGCAATACCGGAGTAGTTATCATTAACCATCAGTTTGAAGTAATCTTTGACTGCCCTTAATTGATTTGGTTTTGCCATTGTGCTTAGTTCAACTCTCTTTGCCCTTCTAATTTCTTGAAGTGTCCTTTCAATCTCTGGATCAAATGGAGTCAAATTAAGTTCTCTAGGATCTTGCATATACTGTCAAAGAAAAGAAAAGAAATCAAATCAAAGAAAGATAAGAGAAAAAAAAACTTAGAATAGATGAAAGAATAGAAATCCAAATTAAAATTAAAACTACCTTGTAGTAATATTAGTGACAAATTAAACTACACAAATCCTCAACAACAGCACTGAAAATTTGTTTGCTTCTAATTATAGTGTAAGTATATGGTGTCAAGTTTTAAAGTATAGTAATAATAAAGTATCGTCTCCATATTAGCAGAGACAATGCTTTATACAAGACAAATCTGTCTACCCAAAAATTTATCCGAAGGTGGTTACTTTGTTCAACATTTTAGCAAATCACTATAGTAGTTACTATAATAGTCATGAAAAGATTTGTCCGAAGTTAGTTTGGGACAAATCCTTCTTGGTCTGCATTTATCCGAAGCTGGTTGCTTTGTCCAACACTATAACAGCTATTATAGCATTTTACTGTAGTAGCGCTCCTACATAAAAATTTCTGTACTTTTGCAACTTTTGGGAAGTTTTATAAATATATGTTTATTCATATATGATTTGCATAAGTTGTAAGCATGAATGATCAATTTTAATCATGTTTTAGAAAACATAAACTCAATCAAGAACATTTTATTTTTGCATGATCATTTTATGAAATACATGTTTTTATCCTAACAATTGTAAATATGATCCAACATAATATAATATGATCAACTAAGTTAATTGCAATGCGGATAATAATGATTTTCTTCATTTTCAAATGATTTGTAAATATGCTTGCATAAATGATTTTTCAATAGAATGCATAAATCTTCAAGCACACCTAACTATTTTAAGCTCCTAAATTAATCAAGATCAATACCATATATCAAATCTAAAACAAGTTTTGTTATCATCAAAATCACTCTGCCTAAACCACAACCGCTGCCTCCTCAATAGTCCACTATTTCCATACCATTTCCTTAGCAACTCAAAAAGAGTAAATTGGATAAGTAGTTTGCAAAATTTCTAGAAGTTTTTAAGAAGCTTTACATTAATATTCCATTTGTTTATGCTCTTGTACATATGCCTAGTTATGTGAAGTTTACAAAGGATGATGATTTAATTTATAAATCCTCCCAGGTGCAAGAACGTATAGCAGCATAGTGTGCAATGCAAGGGTCAATCCCATAGGGAATGTTCAAACAGATTCAATTAGCTTAGTTACTAACTTATCTCTATCTTAAAGGAATATGATTTGAGCTAAGCAAGTATAAATGATAACTTGAATAAAATTGTAGAAATGAAATAGCTATGAATAATGTAGGTGAAATCAATAGAGTGTAAGGATTTAGGGATCAGATTGCACCACTCAATGATATACTTTGCTATTGGGACATTGGATTTAATGCATAAATTGGATTTATTCTATCTAATGTAAGATTATTACCGTTAGGTGTGCAAGTTTAAATTAAGTATTTTCACTTGTTCCAATTACCTATGGTGTGTAGTGTAACTGAGGTGAAAAACCATTCAGCTTAAGAACACATGAATCAAATAGGAAGGTTTAGCATAAAGTGTGTACCATAACCACCTATCCTTTTCATTCAATGGTGCTCATAGTTTTGCATATGGTGTGTGACTTAACCATGCCAGATAATCAATGTGATTTACAAATTTGGTGATGAAGCAATATATCAAACCAAATGAAAGCAAATAACTCAATGAATGAAAACAACTGATTTGCATTAAAGAGTCAACATTCCCAAATAATAAATGTATCTGAGTGGGTTACATCTTCAACCTAGAAAGAAAGATTTAATGCATAATGCAAAAGGAGATAACTCCCTTCACAAAACTCAATACAATGCTTTTCATCTTCTCCCTTTTACAATGAGATTCCACCTTCAATCTTGTGTAGCAACCTCTCTAAGAAGTTTCTCTGCCTCCAAAGCTTGTCAAAAAGCTCCCAAACATGTTCTCTCACTTCACTTTTATACCTCTCTCCATTAGGGTTGAGCATTTGCAAAAGTCGACCAAGATCTAGAAATTCTAGATTCTTGTCTCATAGGCTAATGTTGTGACATAGGCACACTGTGTTGCGACATTGAATACACTATGTAGGACTGTGTCATGACATTGAGTACACTATGTAGGACTGTGTCGTGACATTGAATACACTATGCAGGACTATGTCGCGACATTGAATACACTATGCAGGACTGTGTCGCAACATTGAATACACTATGTAGGATTGTGTCGCTACATAGTCATACTATGTTGCGACATTGCACTTTCTACCACTTCAGTGTCACAGCATAGTCACACTATGTCACAACATTGCTTGTCTTTGTCACGCTGCATGTTTTTCATTGTTGTCACAACATTGCTTGTCTGTGTCACAACACTGACTTTTATTTTTGCCTTTTTGCTCAAGTCTTTGTACCTCTTCTTGTCTTGCCCTGATTTTCTCATTTTATTTGTTCCTTTGTCCACCTTGATGTCTTCCATATTTTCTTGCACTAATTATCTATAAAAAGACATATTAAACCAACATAGAATTTCCTTATCAAGTAATAACTAGACTAAGTGTAGATTTATTGAAGTATGCTTATAAACTACTAATTTTACATCAAAAGATGATGCAAAACATATGTGAATTTAGGTATTAAGATATGGTATAAAATGAACTCATAAAATACCCCCAAACTTTGCTTTTGCATGTCCTCAAGCAAAATAAAAATTTGAACTCATGAATCGATTAGGAAAAATTTCTCTCAAACAGTCAGTAACATGCCAGACAAATTACTCATGACACATAATTCAAAATTCATTCATGACACATACCATGTAATCTCATGATTCTCATGCTTCATCAATCCCTTCATGAAGTGAGAATGTGTGTGTGTGCTTTGTCACTCTCATGTATATGCATGCTTTTTAATCAATGATATGCAGTTCAATGATTCTAATGATCTTCTGAAAACACTCCATAAGTTTGCTTTTCATGATCCCTTTTCACTAATGTAGATACTTTGTTCACTTGGATCAATAGGTTTTTGCTATACTTATAATGGGGCCTTGGTTTTGGATAACAAAGAAAAAGAATGTGGATTCACAAGGTAAGAGATCATAGTTGAATTTCACATGAATGTATCACTCTCTTTACTTTTTATTTACATTTCTCTTTCTTTTTATAGGCTATATTACTACCACACCCTCAAACTTGTTTTCTATTAAGTTAATTGAGATGTGATCCCCGCCAATTGAAAGATGAATTCTTATGGATTCTTTTCTTTTTGTTGCTCTTCTTTTCCTTTTGGTATTTTTCTTTTCAATTACCCCATACTTATCTTCTTTTGCTTCACTCATACCTCTCAAACAACTATGAGCATAGAATATGTCTCTTAATATGTCAAACATAGTTTTCCAAGCTAAAAGGGGTTTGATGATGAGGCTAAAGAAAGAAAAGTTGAATGGTGGTTTTTCACATGCTTTGCATATACCATTATCTTGTAAGGCTCAATGGGGACACTAGTGACATGAATATACTAGGTTAACTTGAAAGGCTCAAACTGATCAAAGAATGCCTAAATCACTTCCAAGTAAACATGCAATCTAGGATTTTGCCTTGTGGGGTAATCAAACAAGTTCTAGAATGCTTATGTTAACCAAAATATGTCACTAAAGTCACAATACTATCAACTGATCAACATACACTTTGCATGATCATAACATAATATGCTCAATGAAATTTTCATCAATCATGAAAAAGGACTAATCATAAGAATCATTAAATCACAAGGTAACATTGATCCTTCCTTCCAAATCAAGTGCAATGGTAATAGACAACTAAGCATAAGTGTAATGCCCCACACCTCCACCCTATGCATTTTAACCACACCACCCTAGGGCCGATGCAGAACGCTACCATCTTATATTCCAAAAAGGATCTTACCAAAAATCAGCCAAAGTCTCCCCTGAAATATAAGGCATTAACACCTAATATAAATGTGTGATTTTATTCTATATTTCTATAATCAAATGACAATAATTATACCTACACACTCACACCCATACTCACAGCTTTGTCCAAGATCGAAACCAGATCATGATGGCAATACATTTCCCAAGATTAATACAATCCATCTATAATATCATAAATAATTTATTATGATATGCCATTACATTTAGTTTACATCATTTGGAATGAAATACAATCATACATAATTACATAATGGGATTCCAATCCCTACATTCTAGCATACCATTAAAATATCTTCTATTCTTGCTCACCAATCCCAACCCATGGCTGAAATTCTTTACTTGTCCTGTCAGCTAAAAAAATAGATTAAGACGGCATGAGTCCGGGCAACTCAGTAAGTAGACATAAATAATATAAAATAATTAATCAATATAACATGTTCTGACCCAAAACATGCATAACAAATACAACATAATTCAAATTTAAACATCACCATAAACACATCACATTTCCATCTCATCTTGGGATGTACAACCCAAGGCAACCATATAATGAGGCTTGCATCCTCATTCTTTCCATGCACACCCTATGCCTTTCCGATGTATAATATCATATAGTGTTATCCTGGCACTTCACATCACATCTAGGCCACTTTGGCTCATCGTACCACAATACACGCCATACAGGCATCTCAAATCACCATACATGCCATGTGGACACCATATATCTAACTATGATATATAGGCATAGTATTATGATTGTGCCTTCAATGCACATTACATCATTATACATATATCATATCTATACTATTATGGAATTCTTCTCATTCCATTCATACATACAATCATATGATATATCATGCAACTTACACAACTATGGGATATCACTTATCCCATCTTTGTCACCCATTAACAATATCACAATAGGGAATTATACTTCCCTATTAATTAAAGACACATCAATATAACATATTATCAAATCTTAACATGGGATATACTCATCCCATCTATTCTTTCCATCACACACTCGGGATATTCCTTATACCCATTCATTTAGAAGACATCTATACCCAAAAATAGACATAAAGACATAGGATACTTTCTATCCCCACAATCACTTGGAATACTTTCTATTCCAAACATTCACATATCTATATCAACCAATTCAACTGCAGGATTTTCTAAATCCCCAACATTCATTAATTATAACAAATATACATTGATTTTACACCAACATGGGATATTAATAATCCCTCATACAAAACATACATGCCCGAAACAAACATGGGATACTTATTATCCCCATCCATTCATTCAAATCAAACAGGGGGCCACCTACTTACCTCAGGCCTCGAGCTCCACCCATATTCATCTCAAACTTTGTCTTTTTATTCTTCTTTATCACCCTGTATAGAGTCAATGCCAATTATAATGCATCATTTATAGCCAATCTCAGACTATAATCATCAAACATACGATAAACACTAGGTAACTTAGGGTTTCTTCACACTTGTCACAAGAAACCTTCTTATCTGACATCTTTATCTAATATCTTATATGATTAGCATTTCAATAACATGTAAATAACTCAATTAAGCTTTAGGCTATTCAATTCCTGGCTTGCATAGCCTCTTCGCAAAAATCCTCTTTAAACCCTAACTAGGGCATAGCCCACGACTCGATTCCACTAATCCAAATCACTCCAAATAAGCCCCAAAATATTATAAATCATACATCAATCATTTATCTCATGATTAATTCAATAAAAATAAGGAAATTCCTAATTTTTACTATTCATAAAAATCCTAACTTAGCAATTTTCATAATTTCACATGCGAAATAGTCATTATCATTACATTAACTCATTTCTCCATGAATTTATAAGCATGTATATCAATTTAAACCCCAAAAATCCAATAATCTCAAAATCCTAAAATCAAAATTTTGAGATTTGGTTAAGAAATCGAACTTACCTCTACTTTCAAGCATAGCTAACCTCCCCAAACAAAGGACCAAGCGCCTAGCTCCATGTTGCACTTTTTATTTGTAGGAAATTTGATGTTTCTTCCATTTTCCACCATTTTTATAGTTTGAATGGGTGTAAATTGGTTTTAACAAAAACATCACAAGTTTATCTAGCTAGGCATCATGATTTCCTAGCAAATCAAGCAAAGGATTTAGCTAAACGGGGTCTAGGGACATGAGAACGGCATTAGGGATGAAGAATGAAATGAAAAATGAAAAATAAAATGGATTTAGGGCTTGAAAAGATCAAATTTTTTGATGTTCTGATGTTCCACATAACCAGTGTCATGACATAGAAAACCTATGTCGCAACACAGATTTTGCTGACTGCCTAGTGTTATAACATAGAAAACCTATGTCATGATATAGTTTTTGTTAACTGCCTAGTGTCGCAACATAGAAAACCTATGTCGCAACACAGACTTGGCTGACTGCCCAATGTTGCGACATAGAAAACCTATGTTGCGATACTAACCTATTGCCCCAATAAACTGTTAGCAATTTGAGCATAATTTTTACATAAGATGTCCAAATGGCCTAATTTTTATGGCATAATAAATATAATTTCAAGGCATACAACTTTTATGTTAAACACTCTTTCAAATTAATTCATTATCTATGTCAAAATTCAATCACAATGATCCTTTTTTTAAATTCAGCATTTACACTTTGAAAAATTACCACAGCCCCGTTTTACATAAAACATCTCAAATCTCCAAATAATCACTTCCCACACATCACATACATGAAATAAGTTATGTTCATAACATTCACTACCTCATTTAGGGTCAATTATCAAAAATTACCTATTCAGTTGTTTTTAACCAAATTTTCTTTGAATTTTCTGCTATATATGACTCCACATTCCAATTTCATTTCAAATTACACCCAAGTCTTAAACAAGAATTCTCCACACATCACAATACATATAATAACTATCTTAAGCCATTCACATTGATCATAAATATGCTTTCTTCTAAATTCACCATTTCAGTTCTTTTCTTCTCATTGACTTTATATAGCCCAAAGTAGTGACATTTATCAAATTCTTAGAGTAAACTGTACCCATAAATACATGAGTAGATTTTAAACACCATAGGTGTTACAATAATTTAATGATCATGAAGAGAGAATTTAACCTATTCAGTTTTAGTATGTTACACACAATTGCTTTTTGATTTTCTTAGCTAACTTTTCAAAATGTGTAGCTCATCAAAAATTATACCAAAATTCAAAAACATTTATCCAAAACTAAATACACTTGAATGCAATGCAATACACCACCTAACTTAAACTTTGCATTGTCTTTAATGTGAAATAATGAAAGAAGTTTAAAATCAAGGGCTTCCCTGAATGAAGTTCATTCACATCCCCTTTTTCTTGAGCTAGCTTGGCATCATTTTAGCAATTGGAGAGCATCTGTAATCCTCTAAAATCAAAGTTCCTCCTTCTACAGCACACAATAATTAGAAATTAAAAACAATCTATCCTATAAGTAAATAGAATAAGCAAACACTAAGCTGAATGATAAGAAAGCAAAGAAAGTTTAGAAAAAGCTTGGGTTACCTCTTAAGAAGCTCTTGATTTAAAGTCTCAACTCGACTATGGCTTTCTAAATTTGAAATGGAATTTGGCTTTTTGGTGTTTTGGCTCTTTCATCAGGGGAAGAAGCTTGTAGAATTGTTGTGCT
This sequence comes from Pouteria campechiana, assembly GCA_036873735.1. NCBI lineage: Eukaryota > Viridiplantae > Streptophyta > Magnoliopsida > Ericales > Sapotaceae > Pouteria > Pouteria campechiana. The sequence continues at coordinate 18,492 of JAYJMB010046840.1, forward strand.
CCCAATTGATAAACATGGTTGAATGATTCAGCATTGTTTGCTCCTTCCACTGTGTTTACAGGCTCTCCTAAAAACTCTTCCTCCATTCCATCCACTCCATTTATGTTGAAGTCATTCTTGTTTTCATTTGATAGCTTCATCTCTTGAACATATCAATCTTCATAGTATGATCTTAAAGCTGCATTAGCTTTTCGTTTTCAATACCTACAATATAAAAAGAAATCATCACTAGAAAGCATAAATCATTACCTCAAGATGTATACCTTAAGTAATGAGGCAATTGCTCTAGTGCAAATTTTTCTTTGATCTCCTCCTCTGCTGAGCCTTCATTAAGATTTTCATTCTACTCATTAGCTATAATATGTGAAAAAACATCTAAAGCCAGAATTTTCTCATTGACATTACAAGGTCTTTCAACAACCTTGTTCTACATCAATCGCCCAGGAAATGGGATAGTCGGATCATAAGGAGGTGGTGGCTTGTAGTTGAGTGGAGTGTTAATAATAGGAAATACAACTCTCTTTGTATTCACCTCCTCCTCATCAACTGCAAAAACATTAGAATCATTAACTACATCAACTTTATCATCTGTAACCTTACCACTTCTCCATGCTATGATTGCTTCTACTTGCTCAGGCTAACTTGAAAGCTTTCTAGATGTGTGACTCTACAGAGCCTCTATAATTTGCCCCAACTAAGTCTCTATCATCTTCATGGATGCTTCCACATTCTAGAAACTTGCTTCAATATTTTGGAACCTTGTTTCATCATTCTGAAACTAAGTTTGGGTTGCCTGGATAAAGCCTTGCAATGTTTCTTCAAGAGTAGGTTTCTTTGATTGAAAAATTATTCCAAATTGAATATGATTCGGATCATTATTCCATAAAATATTGGATGACTCCTCCAACCAAGATATGGATCATCAAGGGGTGGTTGGTTGTAGAAATTCATCGCATTGGCTTATCCTAAAAATTCTGCATAACTCTGCCTAGAAGGACAAGCATTATATGAATGACTAGAAATACCACAAATAGAACATACCTTGGAGGGAATTAGTTGTATTTGGTTCATCACCATGGAGCACATCATCTTGATCTGCTTGGCAAGTTCTAACATCTGTATAGAAATCTCAATGTTAGAATTCACTTCATACATTCCTCTAAACCTACCTTTAACACCTTTCTGTTGTGAGTTCGCCCTAAGCATCTCATATAGTTCATCTGGCTCTTCTAGGGTCTTCTCTCCCATGGCTCCTCCTACAACATTATCAATCAAGGCTTGGCATAGTTGTATCAATCCATCATAGAAAATTGAATTAGCAACTCTAAAGGAATACAATTGTGAGGACATTAAGTCAATAGTACTTTAAATCTCTCCCATGTCTCATGGAATGCTTTACCTTCCATCTAAGCAAAAGTTGTTATCTTACCTCTTAGTTCTGTAGTTTTAGCATGAGAATAGAATTTACTAATGAACTTATTGTAAACTTCATCCCAAGTAGTAAGTGAACCAGGAGCCAATGTCATAAACCAAGGTTTTGATGCATCCTTCAAGGTCTATGGAAAACATCCCATTTGTAGTTGATCATCAGTTAGACCCTACAAGGGAAAAGTTTGGATAATTGCATAAAAATCATGCATGAATGTTAAAGGATATTCTGCAGCAAAACCATGAAAAGAAGGAATTATGTCAAAGTTTATATGCTTTAATTCATAGTTCTTAGCATTTTCATTTAAAACAATGCATGAAGGCAATCTTCCTATGGCAGGGCGTGCGAACTCCTTCATCAGCTATTGTGTTTGTTAAGCCACCTTGCTTTACATGTGTTCTCCATCTATTCTTCTTCCTTATAATCACAACTCAACAAAAAGAAAGAAAAAATAATTAAAAATTCTAAATACAATAAACCTACAATAAGAAAAAGGAAAAATTATAACTAAATTAATCAAATCAATTTGGAACAATTCCCTATCAACGGTGCCAAAAACTTGATGATTCAAATTATAAATCCTCACAAGTGCATGAACGTATAGTAGTATAGTGTGCAATGCAAAGGTCGATCCCACAAGGAATGTTCAAACCAATTCAATTAGCTTAGCTACTAACTTATCTCTATCTTAAATGAATGTGATTTAAGCTAAGCAAGTATAAATGATAACTTGAATAAAATTGCAGAAATGAAATAACTATGGATAATGTAAGTGAAATCAATAGAGTGTAAGGGTCTAGGGATTCGATTTCACCACTCAATGATATACTTTGCTATTTGGACATTGGATTTAATGCATAACTTGGATTCATTCTATCTAATGTGAGAATGTGTGCAGGTTTAAATCAAGTATTTCCACTAGTTCCAATTACCTAGGGTGTGTAGTGTAATTGAGGTGAAAACCCATTAAGCTTAAAAACACATGAATCTAATAGGATGGTTTAGCATAAGGTATGTACCATAACCACCTATCCTTTTCATTCAATGGTGCTCATAGTTTTGCATATAGTGTGTGCCTTAACCATGCCCGATAATCAATGTGATTTGCAATATTAGTGATCAAGCAATATATCAAACCAAACGAAAGCAAATAACTCAATGATTGAAAATAACTAATTTGCATTAAAGAGCCAACATTCCCAAATAACAAATGTATTTGAGAGGGTAACATCTTCACCCTAGAAAGAAAGATTTAATGCATAATGAAAAAGAAAATAACTCCCTTTACAAAACTTAATATAATGCTTTTCATCTTCGCCCTTTTACAATGAGATTCCACCTTCATTCTTGTGTAGTCGCCTCTCCTAGAAGTTTCTCTGCCTCCAAACCTTGCCAAAAAGCTCCCAAACATGTGCTCTTACTTCACTTTTATACCTCTCTTCATTAGGGTTGAGCATTTGCAAAAGTTAACCAAGATCTAGAAATTCTAGATTTTGTCTCATAGGCTAATGTTGCGACATAGACATACTGTGTCGTAACATTGAATACACCATACAGGGCTACGTTGTGACATAGTCACACTGTGTTGTGACATTGAATACACTATGTAGGACTATGTTGTGACATTGCACTTTCTGCCACTTCAGTGTCACGACATAGTCAATCTGTGTCACAATATTGCTTATCTTTGTCGCACTACATGTTCTTCATTGTTCAGTGTCGCGACATTGCTTGTCTGTGTCACGACATTGACTTTTATTTTTGCCTTTTTGGCTCCTTTTTGCTCAAGTCTTTGTACCTTGTTTGTACCTCTTCTTGTCTTGCCCTAATTTTCTCAGTTTCTTTGCTCCTCTGTCCACCTTAATGTTTTTCATATTTTCTTACACTTAATTATCTGCAAAAAGACATAATAAATCAATAAAGAATTTTCTTATCAAGTATTAACTAGACTAAGTATAGATTCATTGAAATGTGCTTATAAACTACTAATTTTACATCAAAAGAGGATGCGAAACATATGCGAATTTAGGTATTAAAACATGATATAATATGAGCTCATTGAAGGACATTCTTTCGAATAAGAGGAAATTGGAAGAATATGGAATAGTTACTCTCACTAAGAGTGCAGTGTCATTATCCAAAGGAAGTTGCCTCCAAAGCTCAAAGATCTAGGAAGCTTTATGATCCCATTTGTCATCAATTGTAAAGGTGTTATGTGATCTAGGAGCCAATAGTAATCTAATGCCTTTATCTATTTATAGAAGGTTGGGGTTAAGCAAAGCAAGACCCACCACTCTCTCTCTATAGTTAGCAGACAAATCCATCAAGCACCCAAGAGGCATTATTGATGATGTACTTATGAAGATTGACAAGTTTATATTTCTTATAGACTTTGTGGTGTTGGATGTGGAAGAAGACAAAGATTTCCCTTTTATATTAGTGAGACCATCCATAACTATTGGGAGAGCATTGATTGGTGTGCAAAAAGGTGAATTAAAGCATTGGGTTCAAGATGATGAAGTGATATTTAAAGTATTTAATGCAATCAAATATCCAGTAGTAAGTGATAGTTGCTTTTGGATAGATACAATAGATACTTTAATATCACAACACTTGGGAAATTCAAAAGATCCATTGGAAACTAGTCTAATTCATCCAAACCCTTCTACTCTTGAGGAAGAAGAGATCATAGAAATTATTTAGTGGTTGGACTCTTTTGGTCCCAATAATTGAAAGTGTTTTGAAAGTTTGGGATAAGGCCTTCCTCGATCTGTTCCTTCAATTGAGAAACCACCAATTCTTGAGCTCAAACAGTTGCTAGATCATCTACGGTATGCATTCCTTGGAAAATCTTCTTTATTGCCAATGATAATTTCTTCTAGCCTTTCTATAGAAGAAATAGATAAATTGCTTCGAGTTCTTAGAAGATACCAATCGGCTATTAAGTGGTCTATCTTTGATTTGAAAGGATTCAGCCTAGCTTTGTGCATGCATTGAATTTTAATGGACGATAATTATAGAGTATTATTGGAAGCTCAAAGAAGATTGAATCCAACCATGAAGGAAGTGGTTCGCAAGCAAGTGCTTAAATGGCTCAATGCAAGTGTTATTTATCTTATCTTCAACAGTTCATGGGTTAGCCCTATGCAAGTGGTCCCAAAGAAAGTTGGAATGACAGTTGTGAAGAATGATAATAATGAATCGATTCCATTAAGAATTGTCACAGGATGGAAAATATCCATTGATTATAGAAAGTTGAATGCTACTATAAGGAAAGATCACTTCCCACTGCCATTAATTGATCAAATGCTGGATCAGTTGCTAGTTTTGATTATTATTGCTTCTTAGATGGCTATTCAGAATATAATCAAATAGCCATTTGTAACACCTGGGGTGTTAATTTTTGGGTAATGATGTATTGAAATGCATTGTATTTGTCTTTAGTATTAGTATAAATGGAGATGAATTGAAGTGTGAAAAATTTTGCTCCATCATGCAGAAGAATGAATTGTGAAATTATGGATAAATTTATTATTTAATGAGGTAAACATTTTTCTTAAATCATCATCTAGGTACAAAATGTACATGGATTGGTAAAAAGGTTGAAGAAATTGTAAAAAATTATAATGTAAAAAAAATTTACATGACATGAGCCATATCGATTTGAGAGGATAAATTTTTATTTTTTATGTAGCCATAAAATGGGATAATTAATGTAAAGATAGTTTATAATTATGTGAGAAAATATGGGGTAAAAAGATGAGAAAAGAATGAAGCAAAAAGCATGAAAAAGGAAAGAAATAGGAGGGGCAGCGAATCCGGCACCACAGCCTCAAAATCTGGCACCGTGGTGCCAATGCAGAATTGGCAATGGGGCAGCATCTAGCAAAGTTGGCACCGCAGCACCAGATTGGTTGGTAATTTTAGTTAGAAAATTGACTTTTTTAGGTAGTCCATTTCATTTTATTTTCACCCCTATTTCATTTTGTTTCGCCCAAAACCTAAATCCCATAGTTTCCACCCCTTTTCCATGCCATTTTAGCCGGAAAATTACATGTTTAGAAATGAAAACACATTGATATTGCATCCAAACCTAAGTTTTCTTGGTTTAGATGGTGAAAGGAGGAAGAAGAAGCTATTTGATTGCAACCCATGGAAGATTTAGGGATTTGATGTTGAATTCATGTGCTAGGGAGGAAGCCACATGTGAATTCGAAGGTAAGCTCTTTTTCTTCTTCACATGTGAATTTGAATTCACATGTGAATTCAACAAACACCTGCTTTTCGTGGTTGATCATGAATTCAATTGCAACATGTTGGTATAATGGAGAAGGTCTCTGTGTATGGTCTATGTAAGCTACGAATTGATGAGATTAAAGGTTTAATGGAGTTATTCTTAAGGTTAATTACGTATTAATGGGGTTGTATGACAATTATTTATGGTTAGAGATAAAAGCCTTGTTTTTACTCTATTACAAGATAATAATTTAAGTGATGCATTGAATATGTTCGATAAAATGTTCAAATGACTAGGTAACCATGTGTAAACTCTTAAACCTTATCGTAATGGGTTAAGGAACTAATTTATTTTGGGATGTGAATATGAATTGTATAATGTTGAGAAATGCGAGGAAGTTGCTATATCATTGTGAAAATGGATAATCTGTGCTATGCCCAACAAATGTATGATAAAATGTTCTTAAAAGGATAAGATGTGTTGTATGATCCAATGTAAGAAGGAATCATAATTAGGATAACTTCATGAGTAAATCTATACATAAACGTTTATTTGACACAAATTAGAATATGAAAGAGATATACTTAACTTGAATGATCTAACTAAATACATGGAATGACATCTATGAGTTGTTAATCAACCTTAATTTGCTTATGTTATTAGAAAAAGACTTGAAAGGGGTGAAGTGAACCCTAAATTTGACTGAATTGAGATACCGAAGTGATGTTGAATCGAATCATAAGGTTATTGGCTAAATTTCAGGTAGTTGATGAAGTTAATGTTGGAATCCTTATTGAATGTTGTAATTTCAATTGTGTATATATTATGTGTAGGGTTAACTAAGCATTGAGGGAAAGCTGACTTATGAAACTTGAAGGTGAAGAGAGTGTAGTTCATTCTAAATAAGTTGGCTCTTTTTCGAATATAATGCAAGAAGGGGATAACAATTATCCTATTGGTTGCATTTGTGTGTTTATGAGCATGTATGTATGGATGGGGGTATTGGATATCCCTTGAATCTTGGTTTTGTGATATATGTATATGTAATGATTGTTGACAATAATTTATGTCTCATAATCTTATTGTTATTACATAAGCATATTGGGGTTAGAAAATATCCTCGAATTCCTATGAATGTGTGGATTAATGTAGGAATTTGTGTATCTGAGCATTCTTTATGTGAGGATTGAATAAATGGATGTATTAGTTAAATGGTAAGTATTTTGTAGTAGTGTATTTCTAAAAGGATGATATGGTATGTTTATGCCTGCATGACATATTTTGATATGTGGTGCTTGAATGACACAGATATGATTTGCCCAAAGTGGCTTAGATATGGTATGAAGTACCTGATGTGACAATGGCATAGATATTGTTAATATATGTTATACCTGGATGGCACTATTAATGTTAGATCATGTGATTGTAAACATGATGTTATTTTTTTATTATTTTCTATTCAGCCTACTTATTGAGTTTGCTTGAATTCATACCTTCTTATGATATTTTTTTAGTTGACAGGTCAAATATCGAGGCCAACTAAAAGTTGGTGATTGTGAGCCATGTGGAAGACCCTATTAATATAATAAGTCAAGATTGTATTTCCATATATAGTTGTATATGATTATAATTAAAAATTTTCCAAATGTTGTATATTGATGCGGGTATGTCGAATGATGTAAAATGGATTGATATGTTACCATGTATTGGTGGATGGATGTAAACTTGTCTAGTTTGTTTATTACCATCACCGGATGACTAAGGTTCTGGGCAAATGTAGGTGAATTGGGATGTGTAATTATTTATGTTATTATTTTATTATTGTAAAATTCCAATTTTAATATGATAAAAAATTATACAGGTTTAAATCCATAAATTTTAGGGTAGACTCTGTCAAATATTTGATAGAATATTTTCCTCAAAAATAGAAAAATTATAGGATAATGTGAAGACGCATAGGCCCCTAGGTAGGGTGTGATACCATTGCTCTAGAAAACTAAGAAAAGACCACATTCACATGTCCATATGGTATGTTTGCCTTCAGAAGAATGACTTTTGGTCTATGAATTGTGCCAGCTACTTTTTTAGAGGTGTATGATGGTTCTATTTTCTAATAAGGTGGAGAAAATCAATCAGGTTTTCATGGATGATTTCTCTTCTTTTGGTAAATCTTTTGATCATTGCTTGGAAAATTTGGTACTGGTCTTGAAAAGGTGTGAACAAAAAAAATCCCATGCTGAACTAAGAAAAATGCCACTTTATGGTGAAAGAAGGTATAGTTTTGGGGAATCAAATTTCATGTAAAGGAATTGAGGTTGATTAAGCCAAAGTAGAGACAATCGAAAAATTCCTGCCACCAACTTCTGTTAAAGGAATTCAGAGTTTTCTTAGGCATACAGGATTCTACAGAATGTTCATCAAAGACTTCTCAAAAATTTTGAAGCTGCTTTCAAACCTACTTGTGCAAGGTACACTTTTGATTTCAATGAAGATTGCAAGAAGGCATTCAATATCTTTAAGGAAAAGCTTATCTTAGCATCCATTTTTGTTGCACCAAAGTGGGATAAACCATTTGAGTTAATGTGTGATGCAAGTGACTATGCAGTTGGAGCGATTCTAGAATAGTAAAAGTATAAGATATTTCATACTATCTACTATGCTAGCAAGATACTCAATGATACCCAGCTTAATTATGCCACTACAGAAAAGGAGTTACTTGCAATTATCTTTACCTTTGATAAGTTTAGGTCATATCTCATTGGCAATAAGATAATTCTGTTCATAGATCACTTTACAATCAAGTACCTTATGACTAATAAAGATGCAAAGCCAAGACTCATCTGGTGGGTGCTTCTACTCCAAGAATTTGATTTGAAAATCAGGGACAAGAAAGGAATAGAAAATCTTATAGTAGATCATCTTTCAAGATTGAAACTATAAGAAGATAAAGGATTGCACAAGCCTCCTATTTGCGATCAATTCCCTGACGAACAATTGTTCATTGTCACTTTGACAAAATCCCCTTCTTGGTATGTATTTTTTGTAAATTTTCTTGTAGGAAAGATCATGCCACCTAACATATCTTATCACTAAAAGTTCTCATCTAATGTGAAATATTACAATTTGGAAGATCCTATTCTTTATAAGCATTGTGTTGATCACATCATAAGAAGATACATACCAGAGAAAGAGATGTAGGATATTCTCAAGCATGGCCATAAGCTTGAGTGTTGAGGTCACTTTAGAGGAAATTGGACAGTTGCAAGGTGTTCCAGTCTAGTTTCTACTAGCACACGTTATTTAAGAATGCTCATGCTTTTGTCATTGCATGTGATAGGCGTCAAAAGACTAGAAACTATTGGTCCCATATAATAGAGAGCTCAAGAGGGGAGGGGTGAATTGAGCATATAAAATTTATGGCCAAATGAAAATTTTTAAGCTAAGTAGTGTTTATGATGTAGCACATATGTGATTTCCATGTCTGTTTGTTTGGTAATAGTAACTGCTTCACTTTCAAATTCAACTTCTCTTAGCTATACTTATTTTAGTTAAGTAATTGTGTGTGTAATGATATGCGAAACGTGATGATGAGACAATTATATGGAAAGTAAAACAATCAAGCAAACACAATACATAACAATTTTTAAAGTGGTTTAGGAACCTTGTCCCAACATCCACTCTTGCAAGAGCACATACTGATTATGCCTTTGATTCCATTATATCCCATATAATGAAAATACATAAGTGCTCTCATGTAATGCCTGAGGCGTTAAATTTTGAGACAGTGTAGTGAGGTGGTATTTTAAGCCATTGAAGTAATTTTAAGTAAAGTCAATTATATGACTAGAATGACTATTGTAGCATGAGTATTATGTGCAATGTAGTATGTAGGAGCTATTGAATTGAAGTTTTGAGATGGTTTTAGAGTTTTGAGCTATTAAGTTGAAGGTTATATGAAAAGAACTTAATAGGCAAATTTGAGCAAAAGTATGTATATGAGCTATATGAAGGACTTAAACTAGTCATTATAGGTATTGTGATGTATGTGAGACATTAGTTTGAGAATTGGATACAATTAGAAAGAAAATAGCCTATGAAGTTACGTATAGCAGAAAATTTTGGTTAAAAAGAATTGAATATGTGATTTTTGGAAATTGGCTTCAAATGAAGTGATAAATTATATAAACATACTCCATTTCATGTATGTGATGTGTGGGAAGTGATTGTTGAGATATTTGAAGTGTTTTATGTAAAATGGGATTATGGGTGATATTTCGCAAGTGTAAATTTTAAACTTTGAGTAACCCTTGTAACGGATGAGTTGTTACTTGAGTTTGGGGTGATATTAATCTTATTAGATAATCATTTTAGGATGATTAAACATAAGACTAATTGAAATTGTAAAGTGATTTAGGATGCAAATGCAATACCCCATAATTTTGGAGTTAGTTTATGTGTTAAACATTAACTTATGATGAATGGGAATTGAACATTACAATGGGATCACTTGTGCCCCACTTTTGACATATTTTGAGACTGAATTAGAAAATGTGATCCCTTGAAATTATCTATTCAATGGAATTAAAATCACTTAATTTGGAGTTCATATAAGTAAGTTATGATTAATACACCAAAACTATTTTGTATGCTAAAAAATAATGAGATGGGTTAACTTTATCTAAATGTTTGTCATATTTGTGGGCTTATTTGGGAAAAGTTGTTAACAAGAAAGTCTTAACCCTTGAAGTTATATTTCTAATGCCTCAAAAATTACTCAATTTGGATATCGTAAGAGGAAGATATGACTAAAATGTAAAAGCTACTCCTGGCAGGTGGTGTGGCAGGAGGCTGTCATATCAGTTGTGATCAGATCCAAGGGCATATACCTTTCTATCCATTGGCAAGGGGAATGACAGGAGGCTACCATACTGGTTGTGGTATGGCAGGCAGCTATTTTATGATAGTGGCCTGACTTTTTAAGTCCGTTCATCCCGTTTTGGCCCCTTTTATCCCATTCTTTTTCCCTACGCCCTAGAGATGAAATCCATCCATTTCCAACCCATTTTCAATTAATTTCTTGAAGAAATAACATTGTTTAGGGATCAAATCCATCACTCATGTATTCTAACTTGAGATTTAATTGTTGAAACTATGGGAAGAAGAAGAAAATCCATTTTTCTGCAAGCCATGGGGAGATCTTGGAGATTTGGATCCGAATTCATGTGAAGGGAAGAAGCCACATGTGAATGGCTTGGTAAGTTGATTTTACTTCACTTAATTTGTGTTTATGGATGATTAGGGTTTTGGAAAAAATCATGAATAGTGAAATTATGTTGGATTTAGGGGAAATTGCTATGGGATTCATGGGAAAAAGGGTTAGTAGGCTAATTATCACGATTTTGGGAGTGATTTGAGCATGAGAAATTGTGAATTTTGCCAAGTTAGGATTTTTGTGAATGGTAAAAATTGGGAAATTTTATGAATTTTGTGAAATTATCATGGGAGAAAGGTTTAATGCATGATTTATAGTGTTATGAGACTTGTTTGGAATGAATTGAACATGTGAAGCATGTGTTTAAGCCATGACCTAAATTGGGTTAAATAGGGTTTTTGTGTGTGGGCTATTTAAACCCTGAATTAGGAAAATGGAAAGCTTAATTGAACTATTTAAGTGATAATTATATTATAAAGGTTGTAAGGAAAGAGCAGTTCCTGTGATAAGTTATGAAAATGCTCTGATTTAGCTAGTGTATAGCACATGTTTGATAACATTCTTCAATGAGGGAATTGATGTGAGTATTATAAACTAAAATTGGCTATGAAAAAGGTGTTACCATAGTATTGAATTTATGATTACAATGATTAAAGAGTATGGCTAATATAATTCATTAAAGTGAGTTGTAATTGTAAGTGAATGGTATTGTGATATATCTAGGACATTGAAGATGATTGAAAGCTGGAAAGCTAAACTTGGCGAATCTTAATGTAAGTAGGTGTCACATCCCACTTTTTGAGGTGCAACGGTGGGCATTTGCCCTAATTTTCACCTCAATTTGCCCACTTTTAGGGTGGGGTAGTCGAGTTTCACTTTCTCACCCTAGCACCCGTAATGGGATTTTATCAAAGTTTTGGTAGAGTTTCCCCTATAATTAACATAAGTAAAACCTGATAAACATCAATTTTTCAATTGTAATAATAAAACTGACAATTTAAAATAATAATTCTAAGTGACCCATCTGTCCACAGTCCCAGAACCTATTTCCACCATGATGGCATTACAATTTAGGGGAAACATATCAATGCTATACATATTGTTTCTAAGACATGCCATACTAATTA
>JAYJMB010046851.1:3663-18689 GCA_036873735.1 Pouteria campechiana
AAAAACCTCATATAAAATGCATTTTTTATCCAATCTTAATGTCCAATAACCTTTAATAATGATCTATAGCCCATCAATCTTCACGACTTGACTTTTTTGCATGCCATTTGTTTCATTGTTTTTCACATAAACGATTGCTTTTCAACCTCGCCAGCCTTCAGCACCTGGATCTTTCATGCAACAATTTAAGGGGTCCGCTTCCTTCTTCCTGTGCAAACGAGCTTGGCAGATTAGACAAAGTTGATTTGCCTTGCAACATGCTCAGTGGAACAATTCCGTCGCTATTCTTTTTGCTCTCGTGGTTATCATAACTTCACCTAGAAAGCAATCAATTTTAACGGCTTCGCAGGCGACTTCCAGAACATGTCATTTTCAACATTGAAGAAACTCTATCTGGGTGATAACAATTTGCAATAACCTATTACAAGGTTCATCTTTCAGCTCAAGAACTTTCGGCTGCTTGATCTTTCATCGAACAATTTCAGTGGCACTGTCGACTTCAGCTTATTCTGACAACTGAACAACCTAGGGTTGCTCGATTTCTTAGACAACAGGTGTGGGTCAATCTAAGGTGGCAGCAGCAATTCAACATTCTCACCTTTTTCTCAACTTGAAGTTTTATCGTTGCATTCCTGTATTATTACTCGATTTTCAAATTTCTTACGAAATGTAAGGCAAATTTCTCGTCTAGACCTTTCCAATAATAAAATTAGTGGTAAAATACCCCAGTGGATATGGACACTTGGATATGGGTATTTTCCTTTCTTGAATCTTTCCCGCAATGAATTGGAGAGTCTTGCACAGCCGCTTTACACTGTATCATTCAGTTCATGGGATCTTATTGACCATAGCTTCAACAAGCTACAAGGCTTGATAATGATACCAACACGGTCCAGTGTTCTGTATTCAGTAGTAAACAGTTCTTTCAGTGGGGAAGTTCCATCTCTCATGTGTGATTTGAGATATCTTTTGGTCCTCGATGATCTATCTCATAACGGCCTCAATGGTTCAATTCCTCCTTGTTTGGGCGAAAGCAGCAATGATCTTATTGTGTTGAATCTTCAGGGAAATGCCTTTCATGGAACCCTCAATCTGACATTCCAAGAGGGATGCGCTCTCAGGACGATAGATGTCAGTAGAAATTATTTGGAAGGGCATGTGCTAGCATCCATGGCAAATTGCAGTAGTCTAAATTATTAAACCTTGGAGATAATCAAATACATGATACATTCCCCACCTGGTTAGAAAAATTGCCTCAGCTGCATGTTATGATCTTGAGATTCAATAAATTTTATGAAGATATTGGACTAAATGCTATTGGTCAGACCTTCCCACAGTTACAACTCTTTGGCATATCTTCTAATGGTTTCTTGGGTAGTTTGCCAACGAATATATTCAAGAGCTGAAAAAGAACGATAGTAGATATTGAATCTCTATCAACACTGTCGTGCTTAGTTGCAATTAATCGAGTCTTCTATCAAGACACAGTGATCATAGTGCTCAAAGGAACATAACACAAATTGGAAAAGATTCTCATAGCATTCACATTGATAGATCTGTCCAACAACAAATTTCATGGGAGCATTCCGAAGTCAGTCATTTATTTGAGGTCTCTTCTTGTTAGGTTTTTTGTGTCTTGTCTTATGCAAAGCCCACTAGGCCCGCGCATGGATTATATGTATTAGGTAATGCATATTGAGATATATACGCATTGCCGAATGCATATTATGCAAGGTTATAAATTAAGGTTTCAGTTAGGGATTCAGTGGGAGAATTCTAGAGTTGTGATTGAATGAGTCATCATGTAAATCCTAGGATTTTTCTCAGAACGAGAGAGGAGGTTATAAGAATGTGTTAATTGGGGATGTGTGTGAGACATTCTATGAGATGCGTATGAAACATCTTAAGTGTATCTCTATAACCTGTATTTCATAGTGGATTGATTATCTCTCTCCCATGATTTTTTTCCTTATGGATTGAAGAGTTTTCCATGTAAATCTTATATTCTCTATGTATGATTAATTTATGCTTGCTTGTTTATTCTCAATCATGTTTCCCAACAAGTGGTGTCAGAGCTTTGGTTCATGGGCTGATGGAGTTTGGTGAGCTTGCAGGATTATGTTAACACTGGTTATTCTCAAGTTAGTTGGATGCTGCAGAATTTAAGCCAAGGTGGAGATTTGTTAGGTGGTGTCTTGTATTCTGCAAGGCTTACTAGGCCTGCACATGGGCTTTACACATTAGGATATGCATATTGTGTAGGGTTATAAATAGATATGTTTCCTATAGTTAGAAAGAACACAGAGAGTGGACAAACACAAAGAGGTGTGTGAGAGAGACAGGTTGTTGCCTCTGAGAGAAGAGGTGTAATGATTTTTCTTTCATAACAAGTTATTCTTTTCTTTGGTAGAGTAGGTTGTACGACCGATTTACATTATTCTCTGTGTGCTTGATTGATTGATTTTTGTATGCGTTCTCGGTATTTTATTCCCAACACCACTTTCATAGCAAACTTATCCTCTCATGAGATTAAGTCTTGCGGGGCAAATTCCCTAGAAGTATTTTCAACTTGCCAAACATATCGCATGTTGAAATAGATGAGAATCCAAACCTCATTATCTCTTTCCCTGAATTCAAACAAAACAACAGTCTACAATTGTTAGCGCTGTCTAACACAAGCTTTTTTGGCCAGTTACCATATTCATTGGGTCATCTCAGAGAGTTGTCCTCGTTGTATGCAAGAAATTGCAGCCAATCTGGACCGGTACCATCCTCTCTAGTCAATCTCACCAGCCTCCAGTACCTGGATCTGTCATACAACAATTTGAGTGGCCCACTTCCTTCTTCCTACAATACGGACGAGCTTGGGAGATTGCAGAGTGTTGATTTGTCTTACAGCATGCTCAATGGAACAATCCCGTCACTATTCCTTTTGCTCCGGTCGTAGCAAAAGCTTTATCTTGAGAGCAAAAATTTAATGGCTTCGCAGGCGCGCTCCAGAACAAGTCATTTTCACTATCGGTGCACCTTTATCTGCAGAATAACAATTTACAAGGACCTATTCCAATGTTCATCTTTCAGCTCAAGAACCTCCTCTGGCTTGATCTTTCAGCGAACAATTTCGGTGGCATTGTTGACTTAAGCTCCTTCTCACAACTGAAGAACCTAGAGTGGCTCTCTCTCTCGGATAACAGATTTTGTTCAATCCAAGATGGCGGTGGCAATTCAACATTTCCACCTTTTCCTCGGCTGAAGGTTTTATCGTTACATTCCTCCAATGTTACTGGATTTCCGGATGTCCTAAGAAAGGTAAGGCAACTTTCTCGTCTAGACCTTTCCAATAATACAATAAGTGGTGGAATACCCCAGTGGATATGGACACTCGGAAGTGGGGATTTTTCTTACCTAAATCTTTCCCACAATTGGTTGGTGGGCTTCGCACAACCATTTCCCAATCTTTCATTGAGTTCACGGCAATACATCGACCTTAGCTTTAACAAGCTAGAAGGTTCCATGGTGATACCATCACAATCCACCTCTCTTTATTCAGTAGCAAACAATTTTTCCAGTGGGGAAGTTTCATCTCTAATCTGCAATTTGACATCCCTCAGAGTTCTCGATCTGTCTAACAACGGTTTTAGTGGTTCTGTTCAACCATGTTTGGGAGAAATCAGCAATTCTCCTGATGTGTTGAATCTTCAGGGAAATTCCTTTCAAGGAACCTCGAATCCGACATTCAAGGAGGGATGCACTCTCAGGACGTTAGATGTCAGTGGAAATTATTTGCAAGGGCAGGTGCCAAAATCCATGGCAAATTGCAGCAATCTTGAATTCTTAAACCTGGGAGATAATCAAATACATGACAAATTCCCTTTTTGGTTAGAAAAATTGCCTTCTTTGCGTGTTCTAGTCTTGAAATCCAATAAATTCTATGGTGCTATTGATGATCGGGCCTCCTTTCCACAGTAACAAATCTTTGATGTCTCTTCTAATGGTTTCATGGGCAGTCTGCCAAGGAATATATTCAAGAGCTGGAAAAGAATGATAGGAGATAATGAATCTCTATCGGCACTCTCACGCTTCGTTGAAATTGATAAAGTGCGAAGTGATCCATCCAAGATCCTGAAGTGGATAAATTATGGTTTGCTATTACAACCACCAAAGGATGAAGTATACTACCAAGACAGAGTAACCGTAGTGGTCAAAGGAACAGAACACAATTTGGAAAAGATTCTCACAGCATTCACATTGATAGATCTGTCCAACAACAAATTTCATGGGAGTATTCCGAAATCAGTCGGTGATTTGAGGTCTCTTCTTTCACTTAACCTTTCCTGCAACAGCTTTACAGGTCAAATTCCAGCATCGCTCGAGAACCTCGAGTTTCTGGAGAGATTAGATCTCTCACAGAATAGCTTGTCAGGAGAGATCCCAACCCAGCTTACAAAGTTAAATTTCTTGGCAGTGCTGAACCTTTCTCACGACCTCCTTGTGGGAGCGATACCACAAGGCCAACAATTCTCTACATTCAGCAATGATTCCTTCCTCTCAAATTCTGGATTATGTGGCCCTCCACTGTCAAGGAAACGTGTCGAAGACAACAATACTCTACCAATGTCGAAGCAGTCGCAAGGAAAATTCGATTGCAGCTTCTTATGGAGCGGGTTTGCAGTTTGTCATGGAGTTGGCTTGGGACTGTTTTTCTGGACTTTGGCACTTTGGACCAAGGGAAGGATAGAATTCATCTTCCCCTCAGGAGTATTTTATCTCATTCGTCGCCGTTGATAGATTTGATTGGGTACAAGGGTCAAAAAACTGAAGAGGGAAATCAAGCAGGAGCAGGATGGTAGTTATTTTAATCTCTCTCTCTCTATAGTCTATCTTGATGCTAATGTTTGCAAATGTAAGCTTGGATGCTTTGGGCACGCTTCTATTAATAAAATAAGGTGATGGCATCGTCTGTTTATTAGAACGAGTCCTGTTTACAGCTACCAGAAGTCCTATGTTTCTTTATCATAGAAGGAAAGTTGTGTAATAAAAATTCTTTCATCTTAGCATTATATGCAACTTGGAAGAATTTATTTATTTATTCCAATATTTACTAAAATAGAACCTACATAAGGATTTGGGTTGAATTTTAAATCTCCACTAAGTAATGCTTTTTATGATTGTAGAAATCTAAATTTTAATTCTTTTTTTGGATGCATGTAAAAAAAATTCCTTCTTCTTCCCTTTTTAAATTATCTATTGTGGAATTTAACTAACTTCAACCACTCTACTTGTTTATTATGTGTTATATTTTTAATAATTACTTTTGACTTTTCATTAAAAATTACTTATTATATTTTATTCATTTTATATTTGGCATCATCTTGTATTATGTTGATATCACTTTCTTTTCTTTTTTTTTTTACCATTTTCTTTTATCCACAGTAGTGATAAATAAAGTTGGTCATCTTGTAAAAACATCCTAGAGGAACCCAAGTAGATTTTGAATATTATAGTTAAAAAGTGCATAAATATTAAATTTAGTAATCAAATTAAATCTTATAAAAATAATATGTTGGGCTAAAATAAAATGGGTATATTATTGTATATATCCAAATTTCAGTGGAATACAACCTTGTTAAAGGACAGTACAAATGTTGTACCAGTTTTGAGTAAAAAACATAACGGGCTCAGAGACAGTGGCATTTCAGTAAATAGCTAAAATGTCACTGGCATTTTCCCAATTACTTGTCTCTCTTTGAAAAATCTCTTGCCCCTTGTCCGGCCAAAAGCGAAGCATCTTCTTCTTCCTTGTTTTCAAATCCCTCTGTCTCTGGTTGAGGATTTGACGGAGAGATGTTCGAGGCGCAACGGCAGCAGCAGCATTTGTTGGATCTGCATCAGAACGGGAGCTTCGGGGAAGATCCAAGCTCTTGGCTCTCCGAAGAAAACCAATCCTCTTCTTCCGCTTCCTCAAATGCCCCTGCAAACAATGCCAATTTCGACAGGCTCCTCTTCAAGAACCTCGTCGAGATGGTCCCACTTGTGGAATCCCTCATGGTCAGTCCTCCTCCTCCTCCTCCTCCTCCTCCTTCTCTCTCTCTCTCTCTCTCTCTCTCTCTCAAATTCCTTTCTTTTTCTTCAGTTTGTGTTTCTGTGTTTAATTGCTCAAATTCCTTTCTTTTTCTTCAGTTTGTGTTTCTGTGTTTAATTGCTGAAATGCTTGTAGGATCGGAGGGCGAACACGTCGTTCACGAGGCGGGCTTCCATGGTCTACACTCGGACGCCTTCAAGGGAATCCCAGCACAAAAAGGTGACGACTTTCTTCATCTTCAGGAAATTTGATTTCTCTTGGGATCTCGATACATGGGGCTGTTTTGATTCTTCGAGGTATTTGAATTCTGCTGTCTTCGTGATTCATTTTTGGTGTTCTGATTCCTTACCCTCATTCTTAGATTTTATACCTGATTTCTCCTGTTCCAAAATTTTGTTCATTACGCTTGCTGGCTGGATCTTGGCCATCCATGCAAATGGCGTCTGTATCATTAAAGTTGTGTGGGCTTGCGTTCAAACAGTTGTGGGGAAAGGGGGTTTGTGAATTGTGAGAGATCTGAATTCTCCATTGAAGTGGGCCCTGTCACCAGCTTGTGCCGCATCTTGTAAACCAGTTCGGCTCTATCATGCAAGTTATTTGCTTAAAAGGCAAGCTTAGAGGCTTAGTATATCAGTAAATGTTTCACATCACTGGCGTATCCATTGTGACCTGCTCAGTGATGTTCAGTGTCTGTCATGTACAGAGTATCATTTCAAGTTGATTAAGTGTTTATTACCACAGGATACTCGGCTTCTATGACTCAATTTGTGCCCTGGTGTTGATTCAACTGTAGAACAGTAACTATCTTGGACTTTACTGACATGGTTAAACTGCAATGAGCACTTGTATGGATACTCTCTGCATTTCTAACGGCTGCATCTTATAATTGTTGAGCCAAACATTAAACATAAAGCAGCATCACTTTCATGAAATCAACCTATTTTTGACAAAAAAGTTGTGTCATACACAAACTGTCTTTCTGCACTATTATCACAATCATCTTCCTCATCATCATCACTGTAGCCCTGTGACAGGTAAATGTGCTCACTCTATCATGCAATGGACCATATCCTTTGTTCAACTCTGCCCTCAAATCGTTCTAATATTAGATCATTCAATATATTCTCTCTATTAGCTGTAAATTTTGACTTGGTTTTGTCACTGTAGTAGAGACAGATGAATATACCATCTCCACAAGTCTAAAAATCAGTACGCATTGGAACTTGCTATGTCATCCTCTTTATGCAGTTATATGAAATAATAATAATCTGTTTCCCTTCCCAGGTAATTAGCAAAATTTCAGATGTGTCAGAATTCTCCGGCAACCCATTGTGTTGTTGCTATCCATAACTGAGATTAATTGGCTGAGTAAACTTGCTTTTAGATAGATTTTGCATTCTTGTCTGCATGCAGTTCTGTATAACATATGCTGTCTACGTTCTTTTCTGCATGTAATTCTGTATAAGCTATACTTCCTGTTTTCCCCAACCAACAAGTAAAACTATCAAAGTAGTTGGATATAGCCAATGACGTGGTAACCTAATCTATTCTTCTGGAGTTTCAGATTGGTGACTTGAAAGGCAGGAAAGCAGCACAAACAGGTCCCACTAAAAAGAAAAGGGATGTTGGTGACAATGATTCCAGCAAAAATAACAATGGAAACAACCAAGATGGAGGTGGTGATGACTTTTCGATCTTCTCATCAAGAGCAATGGCAGCAGAAAAGGACAAGGAAGATTTGATGGTGCTGCAGAAGCAGGTTGAAGACCTACAGAAGAAATTATTAGAGAAAGATGAAGTCCTGAAATCTGCACAGAATACGATAAGTGAAATGAGCTCAATCAGTGTTAAACTTGATGAACTGAGACGTCAGGTTGCCGAGAAAGATTCATCTCTCAAATCTGCCAATTTGCAGCTCTCTGATTGTAAGGTAGTTATATATATTCGTTTAATACTCTTTAAGCAATGGAGGTATAACGTTTGTTTCTTTGTTCTTTCCAACAATATTATGTATCATGTCATTTAATATTCTAAGCTATTAAACTGTTGGAATTCATCATGGATAGGCTCCATGAAAAAGCTCGTGATCCATAACCTTATAGGTCAAAGGATACACCTATCCTTCTGCTTAGCCTTATAGATGTCTAAATGTTTGTAATTATGTGTCCTTTGTTTTATACACTTTTCAATTGGTTTCTAAATTCCCTAGATTTCCATTGTCATGCTTTTTCAAAAAAACTTGCTTCACTGTATAGCCATTGATTAGAAAACCTAAAAATCTCTGTCTTTGCAAGTTTACGTGGGAAAACCAGTGCACAAACTGAACAGAACTTAGTCCTACCCCAAGAATTCAGGCCATTTGTCACATTTCTCTGTGAAGAATCAGGGATAGATACACCAGCAATTGAAGGAGTCTTTGTCTTGTAGGTAGTTTGGGGCATTTCTGTCTACAATTGCTCCTAAGTTGTAGAAAATGAAAGCAAAAAGAATTGGGCCCAATGTTTGCTGGAAAAGACAGCCAATTGAAGATTACATATCCAGATTTTCAGAAAAGAATTATATGTCAGCATCATTGCTTAAGAAGTTTGCATTGTGCAAAAATTCTCTTCCTTGCATACATTAATGTTTGCTTTTGTGTTTACAGATTAAACTTGCAGATAGGCAAGCAGCATTGGAAAAATTGCAGTGGGAAGCAACAACATCTAATAGGAAAGTTAAGCAACTTCAAGGGGAGCTGGACTATGTCCATGGTGACATTGCAGTATTTACACATTTTCTTGAAACAATGGGGAAGAGAGATACAGTAACATATACTGAGGAGAACAGTGATCTGGATCCAATGGAACAGCTTCAGCCCTTGGTAAGCCAGTTGTCTCATTTTATTTTTTTTTAGATTATGCAGCAGGTTCATCTGAAGATAGGTACTCTATATTCTACTAGTACTATGAGCTCATTAGATGACTTATTCTTGTTTGAGGAATGATCCCTATGCTATCTCCTCACCTTCAGAGCTACCAACCACTTTCCTTGACTCTGGAGCTGCTATTTTCCATGAGTGTGCTGACATATAAACAGTTATGGGTGACTGCACTTTTTTTTTATTTTTGGTAAAATAATAAAGGATACTGAAACAAATTCCTCAGCTTCTCCAAAACTCTGACAGTTGGACATGTAGCTTTGTATTCTAGCTCTTTAAGCTTGTCAATCTGATCACCCAACCTACATTTGTATTTATGAAATTACTTGCCATCTCAAATAGCAATCCAATCCCTTCATATCCTAAATTGAATCATCTTAGCTATCCTCCGGATGTGTATGGCAATGTTGTGTGTACTATTTAAACCATTTCATGCAACTGGAACTCAACTTGCATATGCTTGAATCCGGCAGGGAATGGATGAGGCTGAGATGCGGAAAATGGAAGAGGCAAGAAAGGCCTACATTGCTGCTGTGACTGCTGCTAAAGAAAAGCCCAGTGAGGAATCACTGGCTATTGCTGCTGCAGCTAGGATCAAGCTTCAAGCATTTGTGTTTGGACCCAACAACAAAAGCAGTGAATATTGCAAAAAACCAAGCTCCAGGAACAGCTGAAATGCTTTCTCATTAGTGTTGTGTTTTGTATGATATATGTTGTAGTAGTTAATTGTTTAGTTTTACAGATAAAAAGACCTTGTGTTGTGAACGGGTGTATTCAAGAAACGACCTTTGTCTGGGTAAAGTGAGATCTGAGCTCATCCTTGAAAAATGAGAGCCAAACATTTGAAGAACTGATCAGATACAGGCAGTTCACTGCAATTCAAAACGTAACATGTCATAGATTGCTGACGAAGATGACATGGAACAAGAAACAGGCAGTCCAAAATAATGGGCAACAATCCCGCTGAACATAATTGTAGCTTGAGTGAACTGATCAGTCTCACTGTGTAGGGGCTCTCCACATGCGAGTTCTGTACCGTGTTCTTTGAGCATCCTCAGGCCAGTCTCCTTTGACAGGTAATGTATAACACTTCTGCTACTTGCAGCCTTGCAACCTACCTGAACAAGAATTGCATAACCCACCAAAGTCCTAATTTGTAGACAGCAGTAACTTTTGGACCACAGGGCATAAATTAGTCCACTTGACAAACAGCCTGCTGCCACATGGATGCAACCCTATCCATATCCACATGCTTAGAAAGTAGCATAATTTTAGCTGAAGGCGAACGTGAACAGATATAAGCATATCGTCCCTTGGCCGAGGGGAACAAGGACCTGAAGAATCAAATGAATCATGCTCTCCTGCGTTTATATTCAGTTGATTGCACGTCAATATCCCAAATTAAAGACAGGATTTCCTGGGATGGTTGACAGGAATGAGCAAAGCATTGGATCCATTGTAGAATGGCTTAAACAACATCATTGGAAACCAGAAAACAATTATGTCAGCATTAGCTCTAAACACTAAGAACAGGTTGCGAACATGCCGCTAAAAGTGCATTTGTGTTATCAAATTTATCGCAATGGCTAGTCTGGTAAGGGACTTCTCAGCATTTTCATAAATGGTTTTAACATCTTTATAAACCAATATAATTGAATCAAAATTCTCACTCAGCTTTTCTATCAATGATCACATAAATGGTTTTAACATCTTTAAACACCAATATAATTGAATCAAAATTCTCACTCAGCTTTTCTATCAATGATCATATTTTGTATGTGCTAGTGACCTGAATCTAAATTGCACTGGCATTTATTCTCAGCCAGAACTTGAATAGAAAAGGTGATGGCAATCTTGGTGCCATCCTTTATTCTGAATGGTTGGTAACAGCCATGTGCTTGAATACTGACTGCTTGCAGTTCATCCAATAGTGGATTCAAAAGCAGCCTACACGTTACATGTGCATTGCTTGCAATGATATATCAGAAGAAATCTTCAGGCTTGCCAACCTTTATATTCTCCTCAGCTAGGAAGCTTACGATGGCATTTTTCTGCCAGCTCTTGAAACTCCTGATTAACAAAAAGTATGCCACAATTACCATTAATACGAAAAAACCAACTTACCAAACAGAATCTGCAAGGGAAAGAATACAAAGGATGCATTCTAAATAAGAAAAGGAGAAAAAGACAAAATTAAACACATTTTTGGGGATCAATAGTCTCGTACATGAATCATGTCATTTACCACTAAATTTAAGATGCATGTGCACCTGGTCGCATCTTAAAGACAAATTCCCTTCTTGGGTTTCAAAACTATGCCCACCACTATGCTGCTGATTATCCTCAGTAATTCAGTATAGTCCAGTACCAGAGAAGCAATAACCAGAATGAGAGAATAATGGTAATGATCATCATCATTTTGGTGATTCATGGTAATGACTTTGAGAGAAAACAGACAGGACAGATAAATGGGTTTTGCCAGAGTTTTAACATAAGAAAGTTGAGATTTCCACTGTCTTACTTATGATCCAAATGTGCAAGAATTTCCCCTCCAGGAAAAGCAGATTTGGTAGTTTCAAATGAAACTTTGATTGCTTGCTTCCATGTTCCCCCAATACCGTTCATCTGATTTTCTGATTTCTGTTTGCTTGGATCTTCCATGGGCAAAGAATACCCAGATAGCAGGTGGCCCACCCATGCACCATCTTTCCTGGATTTATTTCAAGAGAAAATGTTTCTTAGAACTTAAAAAACATGAGTTGTTTTTTCTTTCTTAATAAAAACTCATAACACAGGCTGATGATAAGAAGAGTGTTTCAGCAGGCAGGCGACAGGATAAGAAACTTGTCACAATATCAGAGCATACAGTTGAAAGGCTTGGAAAATAGTTTCATTTTGTACACGGGGCAAGAAGAAAAGAGACAAGGCTTCACAGAAGTTATGGAACAGGTGTGGAGCCCAAAAGATATAAATCAACAAAAGAACATCTACAAAAATAATTAACTTAGAAACTTATCATGGCTACATATTTAGTCTTGACATGTTTCACTGTCTTGAGGACAATTGAATGGAAAGGTTTGTGAAGCAGCTTACTGAATAATGTCCATGTGTCGAGGTACGTAATGGCCACCACCAATTCCAAGTAGAACTTTGTTTTTCTTGCTATTCCTAGTGGCACCGAAAGGGTAAGGTTTAGTATAGGGGAAAAAAGCAATTGAACTAAGCATCTGAAACATCAATAAACAAAGTATTTTCCAACAATGTAATTCACATGAACAGAAATTAGACTATTTGCATTCTCCAAATAATTTGAGTATAACAACATGAATAGAAATATAATATGAACATAGAAATCTTCATTACAGTGGTGCTTACTGCAAGGTCATAGTTAATTTAGTTCTGTGCTATTCCCAAAAAGAAGTCAAAGGTATATATTATCAAAAAACAAAAATTATAAACATTATTCGTGGAAATGTCTGGGCTGCATTTGGTGCAGAAGCGAATTACATTACAAAGATTGACTCCGCTGAAGAGTATGACAAAAATGTTTACTAGCATCAATAATAAGTATAGCCAAATTCCTTCAAGTCCAACTTTAAAGTAGTTACAACTTGGAAGTTGAATTACTCAACATGGTACCCAAGCTACTACAATTTAGCAACCGAACATTCTTACAATTTTTTATAGTGCATCCAAATACACGCTTTTCCTGGTGTAACAGAGGCCATTTCCAATAGGATTTTGCTTAGGAAGTGAACAAACTTCAACCCAGGCCTGTTGAATGACAAAAACAAAAAGCATGGAACTGCTTAAAATGGCAAATAGTTTCAATGTGGCTCACAACCAATTGAGCCAATAGCCATTCTGCTCGATGCAAATTGCCTAACACATGTTTGGAAAGACACCCAAATCATGCTTCAAACATATCATAAAATGGCCATACCTATCCCAATTTCCCACTCCAACACCACCTCCTAGTCCAAGGCCTTCCCACACTAACTGCGAGAGTTACCAAAATAAATAAGTAAATAATAAAAGATTAATGGAGGAAATCTAATCAATCAATGTGAAAAATGACAAAATAGATTCAACAATTCACAAACACCCAGCTTGCAGTTTAGTGCTTCACTAATTTACTATCTTTGTATTCTCTTGCATCAATATAATAATTTATTGGTATTAAAAAGAAAACAAACTTTTCATTAGTTGCCCAAAGCACAAGCAAAAGAACAGGAATCAGATTCATGTGCAAAGAGTGCAGATTCTTAAAATTTCCAAAGGAAGGATAACCTAGGAAGTATTCAATTCATATAAACAATACTGGACAATTTAAGGTTGCATGAGTTGGAGGTTCAACACTGACTCTTACCACAAATCATGGAGAATTAATTATTTAAGCTTGATTTGGATTACTAAAGCATTCATTGGTATGACAATGAGATTGTTTGGTAACTGGTGAGGGTCTACAAGTAGGAACACACTACTGGAGAAGTCTTACAAAATCCACTCCTTCTCAAACGGTGGCTAAAACTAAGGTCCAAATTCCAAGGGAAAAACAGATGGTTACTATCAACTTGAGTTTAAGCTCTCGTTTTGCGATGCATATATAAGTCACTTCAAAGACAAAGATGGTTCAGATTGCCCTGAAATTATCATTTTCTACCATACGCAACTATGTTGTATGAACAGTTGGAAAATCAGTTTGGGGGATCAAGCTATGACATGATTAATTGGCCAAATGCTTTTCATTTTGGTTCTAACCCTACTTCAAGACCATTTCCTTCTCTAATGCCCAGCTATAGCAATAGAGTATTAGTTGCATTCAAACTTCTGGTCCTGGCTTCTTTATGTGTATAAATGTCAAAATACAGAGACAAATTTTCTTGGAACTACCCAACTAGAGCTACAGCCTGAGCAGCATCCTGCCTCTTCCAATACTCTTCTGTACTCCCTGAAAAAACCAAAAGGTAGTAGTCAGATGATGTGGCTCCACTAATCCAGCAAGAAGTGTTCTTATGCCATGGGAAACCAACCCTCTTAGAAAAGTGTAAAAAGGACAATTTTGTCCATTCCCACAAGGAAGCTAAGCATTTCAGCATGTGCTTGGCAATTCTGTTTCAATGATGTCACACTTGTGTGCCCCCATACATAGCAGGTTACCAAAACACTGCTAAGCATCAATAAGGAGAACCAAATTGGCATGTGAATAGCTTCAATGCATGCCTCTGCCATTAGAAGCACTGAGAAATCAGATTCAAGATTAGACCATATAACCTTTCCCAGCTTACAATTTAAAAGCTAAGCACCATTCTTCTGCAGAGAGGCTAAGAGAATGGCAGCATGCATTAATTACATGAATGAATTCATCAGTCTGACAATGACTAACATACAACAACTTGATAAGTTACAAACCAAAGGTTTACCAATCTCCACAAACATGGTGGGTGTGTCAACCAGAGGTCCATGATGTGTCGCCTCTAAAGTAATCTGCAAGGAGAGACAAACCAAAACAGAAAAAAGAATTAGTGCAAATCACAACAATCTAGAGGACAGATTATTGAAATCAAGTTAGAAACATTATCATCATCACCAATTAGGTATGCTCACACATGCGTGCAAGTGCGAAGAACTTGGCCTGTGCAACCCCATCTAAAGAAAAGTAACATACACAGACCTCAGATGGAAAACAGGCCAGCATCTATCTCAAATACAGAGCACGGAGCACCATTGCATTTACATCATCATCTTTATATTATGATGGCAAAGCTTTGTATAACAATGTAGCGGCATTTATTGGATCCAAGGAGATGATGCAAAGTACAATCCAATTGATTAAGCAAGCATTATCCATGATCCATTTGAGCATACCTCAAATTCAGGAACGAGATTATGCGCTTCAGCAATTGTCTTAAGGAGCCTCAACCATGGCCCTATCCGAGGACTTGGCGGTCCAGCCCACCCAGGCTTTCCACCAGCAGGCGGCATCTCACCTTCAGCTATATGGGGTACCCCTGAAAAAACATTGTG
>JAYJMB010046851.1:19967-30492 GCA_036873735.1 Pouteria campechiana
TCACCCTTTTTGACCACATTCAATGTTATATAATACTTTGATTATATAATAATTTTAATTTTTCTTATTATTAATTATATTTTCAATTATAATATCATATCTTTTATTTAAAAATTTTTATTTACTTTATTTGTTCTCATGCGAAAAAGTTAGAAGACCATTGTCTTTTTGCTTCTTCATCTTCAGCCTCCAAAAGTACAAGAAGAATATAAGCTAAAATGTGAAGGCAATTCAATAATTATTTCATTCAATACTTAACACGGCTAAAGCTTTCGAATGCGTTCACTAGCATTTACTATAAATAATTATATTAAGCAAGTAAACATGGTATTCATGAAGTACAAGAATCAAATATAAATATGAACTAATGATAAAATACGATAGTAGTTGTTAATAATACTGGATATCCTATGGCATAAAGAGTTGATAAGAGAGTATTTACACTATTGAATGTGAATATTTACCCCCTTTTCCTTGTTTTGACAAAAGGTAAGGATACAATTGAGTGTCGAAAATATATATTTGAGAAAAAATATTTACCCTATTTTGATAGATGCAAAAATAGGTACATGTTATAATATAGCATTTTCTTTCTTTACTTCTATCATATATCCATTATAACTCAATAAAAAAAACCCTAATTCAAAATAAATTCATGTCATGCATTGATCAAAATTACAAGTGAACCCTTCCACCAATTTTAACCATGAATACATTCAAGGAAGTCACCCATGGACGTGTTTGGTAATGGAAGAAAGAGTTATAAATCTCCTTTTTTGTGTTTTTAATTGAGGTGGCATTTAGTTATATGTAACAATTTTATTTTTTTATTATATATATTTAAAATCCTCACGATATATCAAATTATCTAAAAAATTTATTTATTTTATCTTTATTTACTATATATTTAATTATAATTTGTAATTCCATTACAAAAAATTCTTTCTTTTCCTCCTTTTCTTTTTTTAATTTTTTTCCTGATTCCGAACCAGCCTCAAAACTCTATTATCATAACCAAGGTTTAAACTACCATTGCCTTTTTTCTAATTAATTATTTTAGGAGACTTAGGTAAGCCCAATCAGAACCCACTTTGACAATTGCCCACAAAACTCATAAGATCATCATTATCCCATTCCATATTTAATGATGCCGCCATCGTGGGCGCCACTCGCCTTTCCACACTTTTCAATCCCCTAATCCATATTTACAATATTCCCACCAACTCTTCTAAATTCTCCTGCCCGCCCTGACAAAATCCTTCTCTCCCGACACCCTGGGCCCACAGCCTCTCGTGGGCCCCACCCCAGCCCAGCTTATCAAGCCGCTTCCTGCGATGGCGGGGAAGTGGAATCGGCCTCCACCCGCATGAGAAATCGCCACGTGTGCCGCGATTTACTCCGCTCGCGCGAGTCGCTTCGCCCATTTCCCTTTCATCTTTAAAGTCTCGCTCCTCCATTTCCCCTCTACCTCTGCCCTAATCTCTGTTTTTTTCTCCCTTTTTTAGATCCGTCCATGAAATGAATTGCGCGGAAAGTCAAAGCCCTTCAGCTAGAATTCTGTGAGTAAATTCTCTCCTTCGTTTTTTCTCTTTCTGTTTGTTTCCTCGAGAATTTCTGCAAATTCCGTGAGTTTCTGACTCGGAGTCGTTTCGATAATTGAAATTTGCACCCGGCCCTTGTTGATTGTTTTCCGTTCTTTTACCCAATACTGGGAATTCGTGTTTTGTAAATTGTGTTGATTTGTTACCGGTCGTAGAAGAAAGGGGGGATTTTATCTTATTTTTAGGAAAGGCGGTCCTGTGTTTCAAAGTCTCGAGGTATGTTTGTTGGATTCGAGGGTTGTTTTTGGGGGTTGATGATTGCTCTCACCTGATTGGATATGTGGATTGATGATCTCCGAACGATTGTGAGGTTGATGGTTATTTGGATGTTGGCACCTAGTTTTCGAGCCTCTTACTAGGAAAGGAAAGAGAAGGGTCTTACCCAGATTGGTGTTGATGCTGGTGATTGTGAATTGGGTATGGTGATGGGCCATGGGGCACGAAAGTCGATGCTTTCTCATGATGGGAGTGGGCTTGTTGTGGTGTGAGCTTTTGCGGGTGAGATTCGGTGGGGCCTTGCTTCTCTCTGGGTGGGCTAGTTGTTGTCGAGATTATGCAGTTGGATTGCAAGTGGGATTATTTTCCTGTATTAATTATTTGTGAACAATTTGACTGTTGTGAAAGACCAGATCTTTATTGCCGTGGCTGACAGTTCAATCAAATTGCATTTTTCTATAGACCTTCCATCTACTAAATGTTACATCTTTTGCCAGGGTGAGTCATTTCACCATTTGATCCAACTTCAGTGTCTCAAAGTGGCACATGTTAACCAGGAGCTGTTCAAAGAACCAAGAATGCCCTGTCCAATGCATTAATAAACATCCATGCTCGGAGTCCAAGCACTGGTTGACCATGAGCAGATGGAGAAGTGATTTGGCATGGCATGCCCACTTGTAAACTAATCGAGGCAAACCTGCCAGTATCTGGGGAAGTTACTGATGAGCAGCTAAGAAATTAAATCATGGGAATAAATATGGTTTTGGAACTTCTATTTAAGTCTATAGTGGTGTTTATTGTTGCATAACATTATTTGTACGAATCAGGATCCCCTACACTGGTATTTAACCAGTATGAAAACGAGGTGTTGGAGAGCAGAAACATGGATATTGCAATTCATCATCCATAGTCCTTGGGGAGAGTGAATCACACTTTTCATTGTCAGTCAATCTTCACTGTGCAAAATGTTTTAAATATGGATTATTTTTTAATACCAAAGGCCATTTAAATCATATATTCAGGTGGGCTATATAAAAAAATAATTAAATATTTAATTCAACTTGCATTGTGTTGCCACTTTGATGCGTGTGCAATTTTTATTATTTATTTATCTAGTCAAAGCCTATATATTTAATTTTTAGATGATTATATAATATTATATTTGTCACTTAGAATTCCAAAATAGTTTCAAAAATAAAAGCACTTTTTCCTTATTGCTGGGAAAGTACTCTTTTCTCTGATGCCTCTGAGCATCTCTAAAAACCACATTGATTTCAACAAGGGGAAGACACTTGATGGACGCATGTGAAATAGTTAGGATGGAATGCTAAGCAAGTTCAATGTGCATGCTAGTAGAACATAAAATAATTTTCTTTTGTGCAGTTTTCTTAAACCCATTTCATGTTCCCAATTAATAAATTCATATCCTTTTGGTCTATGGATGTGTGGTTTAGCATACCTTTTGCATGGCCCATATACTAGCATGTTTATCTTCTCTTAATTATCTATCACGCATTGCTCTCCACACATAATGCCCTTGCATACATATTTATACAAGTTCTCCTCTAATTCCATTGACCAATAAAAAGTGGGAACTAGTAATCTAGCAATGAGTGTGGGCCTCAACAAATCTGCAATGTTACATACGGATGCCTGAACTGAGACCTCTTGTGTTATGGAGTTTGTGCCAATGATCATTCAAATAAACTTTTGGAAAATGAGATGGCATGCTTTGGCTAAGGAAATATCTCTGTAATTTGCTGAACAATTTCTGCTGTGCAGAGGGTAAGACTGTTCACTTGGTACAGTTTTAACTTTGCAATGGTGAATGCTGATTCACTGGTGTAGTTTGTAAACAATTTTCACAGTCAATGTACAAGTTGCTGTGTGTTGCCTGGTTGCTGAAGTGCACTCCATTCTTTCTAGTAGAGATTCATTTGTTTATTTTGTCCTTCTCGGTTATTTTACAAGAGCCTTATACAGGCCAAGGCTTTTTGGAGAATGAATGTGCCATGAAAGCCAGAGCCTCAGGACTTATCAATAAAGTTAGGCACTACACAAAATGGGCCCTTATTCTATGGATGAATATTGCTTGGTTCTGGTTTAGATGAGAATATGGTACAAGAATGAATAATAGGGCAACACTAACATATTAGACGCCTCCTAGTTGGGATGATGCTTAGTTGGTGGTGCTGATGATGATCATGTTTGATTATCATTATTGAGTCTCAGAAATATCAGGTTGTCTTACTGCATGTAAAGTTGAGAAACAAAACAATCTTATGAAATTAATGGTGAGACACACTGTTGAATTACATTACAAGTGTACCTGCTTGCACACACCCCAAAAAGGTATATCTTTTTTTTCTTTTTCAAGACTTGTCTTTTTCTTTCTTTTTTTTCCCCGAAGTTTTATATAGAATAGAGTTATGTCATTCTTAGGCCAGGCTGATATGCCTGTCAGCATTGTTACTCCAAACACTTGGCTCTTGTTTATCATCATCGGTACCCCTAAGTGGAGTAATCTTGATTAATTGCCAAAAATTGACATTCAGTTGCCCAACATTAGTCTTTGTCAAATATCCGATGCAGAATATTAGCAACTCTTAGTATGAGGACCAATGCCTTTATCTAATGGCAAAAGCCATCATTACTAGCACTTTCTTTCCTTTTTTTTTTTTGTTTTTAAGAAAAAGAACAGACCAGGATTTTGTGACACCATAGTGATTGTTATGATGTTTTCGTCTGGTTTGTTGTCTTGGAGAACTATTTGTTAGTTGATTGTTATATATGATGCGCATAAGTGATCCGTAGATGGGATGGGTCCCTGTTATCTTCCTCTGTAACCCTTGTACCTTGGAGTTAACCAGACAAAAAATGTTGTTGTAGAAAGTCTTGCCTTCCTGTGGCATAAATTTTGGACAGTTGAGTAACATGCTTGTGGAATGAGCCATCTGAATTAGGGTGTTGCGATAGTTGACTGCAAGAGGATGAAGGGTAGATTTGGAAGTTATGGAATCGTGTAAACTTGGAAATAGATGCCCATAAGTAATGGAGATCAAGAAAAGGTGGTACAGAATGGTTCTTTTTTGTGCTATTTAAACTCACTCTTGATCTTGCTCCTCCCCTTTTCTGTTAAATATTTGAATTACATACTTCCGTGCTTGTCTGGGCTCGAGCTGTTGATACCAAAGATACAAATTTGCAGTACTCATTCTTGCTGATCATTGCACTCCATAGTCTACTTCTGGCAAATGCACGAACATTCAAGCAATGCATAAGATGTGTCCAATCATGCATTAGTGCTGGCATTGATGGGGCTTAGCTATATAAGTAGAAAAGCGGATGCTTAAACTACCACTGGCAGATTTTCTGTTTTCAGCATGTATGGTTGTGTGGACTAGATGCTTGTTAAGCAGGGTTTGAACTGTCTGACTTTCACCAAATGGACAGCTGGATCTTGCTTGTATGCTTCCGTATGGATTGTTTGGGTTCTCCGTGTCCAATGTCAACTCAAATAAGGTTTCTCTAGCTCATCTATCATTTTACATTTTGTGTTTGGGGTATGCATGCTGGGTCAATGGTTGCATGTTTTAATATTTGCTGTATTTGCAGGTTATGGTGAACTGTATACCAGATGGAAAGCACATACCGAAGCAACACATCAATGGAAGCTTCTATGGTTCCGAAAGATGATGCAATGGACCGATGGATGGCAGTGGGTATGGGAAGCACATATCAAAATGGTTTATCATTGGAAGCCTCCATGAATCCAAAGGATGATGCCCTTGATCGCTGGATGGCAGTTGGCATGGGAAACGTGTATCAAAATAGCGCGTCCATGGAAGCTTCTATGGTTCCAAAAGATGATGCTATGGAGCGGTGGATGGCATTGGGCATGGGAAGCACATATCAAACTAGTTCGGCAATGGAAGCTTCTATGCTGCCAAAAGATGATGCTATGCATCGTTGGATGACACTAGACATGGGAAGTGCATATCAGACTAATCCAACGATGGAAGTTCCTATGGTTCCCAGAGATGATTCAATGGTTAATTGGATGACAGTTGACCTCAAACCTTTTTACACCGAGGCTGATGAAATGGCAGGGAAAGCTTCTGAAGCTGATGCTGCAGAACATTGCATGGTGTTGGACCTTGAACATCGTGGGGTAGATGCGAGTGGGATGGTGAGAAACAGTTCAAAAGATGATACTGATACTGGAGACCCTTGGATGACGGTGGACCTAAAACCCTTCTATGTCCCGGCAGATGAAATGGCAGGGACTAGCTCAAAGGATGAGGCTTCAGAAAACTGCATCTTACTTGATGCTGAGACCCGTGGTTTAGATGCAAGTGACATGGTGAGAAATGGTTTGAAAGACGATAATGAAGAATGCTGCATGGCAGCCCCACTGGCAGATGTTGCATCCAGTGGGACTGAGCTCAATGTAATGGACCTGAGCCCTATTGGAAGGGAGTTGGTTGTATATAGGGACCCCTTGGAACCTCGTGTTGGTATGCAATTTGAATCTAGGGAGCAAGGGAAGGCATGGTATCATGAATATGCTAAACGTGCAGGTTTTAGAATCCGTGTTGGCCGCAATGAAAGGTCAAAGAAAGATAAAGAATGCATCTCACAGCAGTTTGTATGCTCCAAAGAGGGTTTCCGTCATAAGAAGTATATTGAACGGACAGACAGAGTCTTGCCAATTCCAGCGCACACGAGAGAAGGATGCAAGGCAATGCTTTTATTGAAGAAAAGAGGCCCTAACAAATGGGTCATTACAAGATTCGAGAAGGAGCATAATCATGAATTAGTGGACCCACGCAAAGCTGCTCTCCTCCGAACCCGCAGGCGAACATCTAGTACTCCTAAGAAACCCTTGTTGATCACGTTGGATTCATTGGCACGCCAAAATGAGGTAATTCGATTTGAGCATGCAGCCAAGATTGAACCTTCAGTGGGCATGCAGTTTGAATCCAAAGATGCTGCAAAGATATGCTACAAAGAGTATGCCACACGTGCAGGGTTCAGCATCCGTGTTGGCCGCAATGAACGCTCCAAGCGTGACAAGGAGTGCATTTCATGGCAATTTGTTTGTTCAAGAGAGGGTTTTCATCATAAGAGAAATGCAAATGGGAAGGATGGGACTTCAGCAGCTGGGCGTGGGCGTCCAACCACGAGAGGCGGGTGCAAGGCAATGCTCATAGTAAAGAAAAGGGGCATTGACAGATGGGTTGTTACAAGATTTGAAACAATACACAACCATGAGCTGGCAATCCCGGAGAATGTCGCAGCTCTTTGATCATAGAGGCAGGCATCAAATTCCGGGTTTGGCAGTTTTAGAGCCACTCGATCATGAGCTTGAGGTTTGAGACTGCAGGCAAGGTTCAACGATGAATCAATTCATTTTACGAAGAATTTC
Source organism: Pouteria campechiana (assembly GCA_036873735.1). Taxonomy (NCBI): domain Eukaryota; kingdom Viridiplantae; phylum Streptophyta; class Magnoliopsida; order Ericales; family Sapotaceae; genus Pouteria; species Pouteria campechiana. The sequence goes on from JAYJMB010046851.1 coordinate 27,213, forward strand.
TTGTTCTATGATTGATGTAACCATGATGTGTATTGTCTTTGTTTGGGGGTCCACGATTACGAGGGTTTTATTCCTCTGTTGATCGGGGCTATGAAGGACAAATCAATGTCTATCAGATCTTCTATGTTGATTCTAAAGGTGTCTATTTGGATGAAGCTGATTCCCGAGTTCTTATTGGATGCTCAATTGAACAAAGTTTTTGTTTTATTTAGTTCAACCATATAGGGGAAGGGACTAAAATGAGTGCCCTTTTTCAATTAATGGTTATAAGCAAGTGCGATCTTTAGCCTTCCACGTAGCTGGTTTTTTACATTTACCCACGAAAGTATTGACTGCAAGTTTGCAACCAGGGATAATTCCATGTTGTATATGGGGGTGTTATGCAATCCTGCCTGAGAATTTAGCCTAAGTAAGTTGGTCTTTCAGTGGCAGTAAGCATAGGATTTAAACCTTGCATGCTCCTCACTGCCTGAATCTTTTAAAATACCAGCGAGAATCTTAATATTTGGTATCAGAGTAAATTTTATGTTTAAGTTTAAATCTTGAAGAGAGTACTTAGAAGTTAAAGCTAAGCAATTTATAAAGGATCATTTAGGAGAAGGATACTTGGAATAGAATGTGAACTATCCAAAGGTAGAAGAAGACTATCTACGAACGAATTAAGAATCGTTGGATGAGATTTATCTGCTTAAAGTGAGATTAAGAGCGGGCATTTACGAAAGCAGTCTTCGACCAAAGTAAGAATCATTGGATGAGATTTATCTGCTTAAAGTGAGATTAAGAGCTGGCATTTATGAAAGCCTAATGATTTGTTAGGGTCCTCCTAGATAGAATGTAAAAGATTTGACTTTATATATTTCTTGAGGCTTAAGTCTTTCGAAATACTTAAGCAGCTTTTTGATGCATAAGCAACTCTTAAGCGGCCTGCTGCAGATAATCTTTGTGGGAGTAGAGCCTTGAAAACGGTGACAGCGGCGCAGTTGGCTTTGTGAGATCTTCAGAATCCCACATTAAAGATACAGTTAGAGAGAACCTAGGCTTATCTGCTTATCCCTTAACCATGCCATAGCATCTAGTTTAAAACGTGTTTATGACTAATTTGTATTAGGTTTGGGTTTTTCACTTCAGCTCTTTGCGTGGCTATTTATATTAAAATAGAAAAGACTAATTAAGTCTTTAATATTTACTTGTTATCTGATAAGAGAAGCCAGAACATGTGGCAAATTGTAGAGAAGGCAAGTACAGAAATACTTATCATCATGCATTCTAATTTATTGGCGACTTGTAAAGCTAAGCGTTCTCCTAATTGAAAGGTTGAAAATTTTAATTTTTTTGAGTTCGTTGTGTTGTTGGCTTTTAAATCTTGTTGTTTTTAGCCTCCAAGGTGTGGATTAAGGCCATTAAAATCGTGAAATTATTAGCCAGATCGATTGTGTGGTTTAAAACTATAAAGAATTCATTCCGATGCGAGATTCATTGCATAATGTATGTGTATAATGTGAAATGGTGCGCAGGTCGGTAACATTTATTATTTGGTGATGGCACCGGCCCACTTAATTGGAATCGATAGGTAAATGAAGACGAACAAGTGGGTGCTGGGGTGGGGCCCACATGACCCGTCGGGGTTTCACTGAGAGACTGAAAGGCCTCTTAAAAAGCCCCCGGGTCTGTGGCAAATCTATGTTCGACTGTTTCAACAATATGTTTAGTCACACTCATAAGATGTCTAATCGGAGAGTCTCTTTTTACAGACTTTTGTGGTAACTCTAGCTGAGTTTCGAGATACTGTCGTTCTCTTGGTTTTTATTTGAAAATGCTACCAACTAAGGTGCTTGAAATCCTTGGTGAACTTAATCAATAGAGACATGAAGGCCGACTCAACCATCGATAATTTGCCTTCTAGCCCACACTAGGGCCTCTCTTTCTAAGATGTTGGCCCCAGGTGAGTGAAAAAACAAAACAAAACAAAACAAAAGGGGCTGATTGGTTGGGTGCATATGGCCAGATGTGGTAGAAATGCAATGAAATCATGTAAGTAATATATATAGGATATTTTCAGCATAAAGTGAATAAATGTAAAATAGATGAGTTAGTATTAGATAAAAAAATATAGGTAATAATGAAAAAAATAAAATTATTATATATATATATATGAAATTAATCCTTGAAGAATGAATTTTCCATGTAAATCCTTACAAGTAGCACGGTGTACATGCAATGCAACCAACCAACCCAAAAGCAAAATGAAAAGGAAAAGTGGGAGAGACCTGTGGTACTTCTCACTCCAGGGAGATCAAAAGGGTAAAAAATCCCTTTAATATCCTTTGATAAAAAAAAGCTTAAGCTATCGTTCAAGACCCACAATTTCATTTAACCTATTGTATCAAAGATCTGCTTGATGAACTGTTTCCATTTTTTCTACTTTTCTGTCCAAATCCAATTCGCAGGCTGGTGCCATCGCGAAGTGATAAATGGGAGGGACTCATGCACCATACAAAATCGTACTGTTGCTGTGCCTGGCGAAGGGTCTTTCCTGGTTAACAGCCAGAGAGTCAAGCTGGAAGTGTTATTTTAACTGCCCCCTCCTTCCACCCACATAAATAAATATTAACCCTTTTCATTTCATTGGCCGTCCAGGAAAACATCTAGGCCTTTTCTGATACCATAATATTGCTGTGTATATTTTCTTCGAAGTCTTTCCATTTTAATTTAACTTTTTAAAGTGGTAGTCGTTTTCTAAATACTTCACTATTTGATTACTTTAAGGAAAGCAGAGTGTAAAGACCCAATTGAGTAATAAATTGTGTAATATTATAGGTCAAGTAAAACTGGCAAACCTAAAACATCAAGTCAGGATCAAGCATTTTAAATTCTACAGTATTTAGATATAGCCGGCCCTAGAATTCACCTTGCAATCAATATCATTTGCTTTTGATAAATGGCAAATAAACTCTCCATTTTCCGCAAATATGACTTCAAACTCGATGGTTGGATGTGACCCAGCGCCAATATCGTAGACCGTCTCTGTTAGTCCTAAATACTGGACCAAGAATGCAATTTTCTGTAGTCCTAACACTCGCTTTCTTAATAAGAGATTGGTATGCAAAGAACGTAATGACATGCATCATCACGCTATAGCGTTTTCTACACTTCTTGATCTTAATTTTGTGATCATTAGCAATCTGGTGGCGGCCTACCAGGAAAATAAACTCGAACTGCCCGTATTTTGGGGCATCTGCGTAGCTAAATGATCCCAGTTTCATAGAAAACAGACAATGGC